>JAAGKR010004639.1:0-58834 GCA_011419295.1 Clarias macrocephalus
TACCGGCCGCTTAGTGTTAGGGAAAATTATAAGGAAACTAAAAATATTCTTGCTTAATTTTACAGATCATCGTGTCACTTTGTACTTTTTGCCAAAGTTTGTACTTTAAACACTTAAATGCTCTCCTGAACATTAATGCACCATTGAGCATCATATTTGTTTGACCATCATATTCACATGTACTTTTTGAACGTCCCATTTCAGACCTTAACCGCTTTGCTGTTATAATAAAGATGACACCTCCATTAAGGCTTTCCATTAGATCTTGGAGTGTGGCTATGAAGATTTGCCAACCTTAAGCCATGAGAGTGTTAATGAAGCCGTCAGACGAGAAAGTTCAACCCAAAGGAGTCGGAATCTGAGCAGTTTACTCGACTTGTTTCACTTAACAAAACATACCTTGAGGTGCAGGTCATGCTAGAACAAGAACCTACATCATATTAACCCTTTTAGACAATCATGCACTTCTCCCATGTTAGGACAAGAACCACACATCAATGTGATAATCAGTAACAGCTCAGTGGTTAAAGTGTTGGACTACGGATCTGAAGGTCCTAGGTTCAAACCCCACGACACCTGTTGGGCCCTTGAGCAAGGCCCTTAACCCTCAGATGTATAATGAGATAAAAAAAAAAAATCTGAAGTCGCTCTGGATAAGGGGTGTCAGCCAAATGGATAAAAATAAATAATTATATTTATAGTGTCCAGATACTTTTGGCTGGGGGGAGGCGTCTTGCTCTACAGTCTTGTCACTACTGCATTTTTGCTTTGGTGTACACCACTTCCTTTCCCAAACATCCCTTTGTTATGAAAAAAAGGTGGGTTTGTCATGAATGTTTGGCGTGGAATTTGTGCGTGGTTCAAGTTATGTAATTAAAACACTCCTCTGAACAAAAAATCTTTCGATAAAGAATCCTTCTCTCTACGCTCATCATCACTGTAGGCAGGCGATGAGAAATCTGCCAGGTCACTAAGCTACTGTTAAATCTCGAGTTCAACAAGGACGTGGGTAATGCCAATGTTCTGGAGAGTAAATCAGTTCAATACTCTATCACTTGGACTTGTGCGTGGAATCAGAAAACAGATTTCTTTTTTAACCAGCAATGAAAAGAAAAGAAAAAGGTAAAGTAGACATCTTGTCTATTGAAAATAATAATAATAATAATAATAATAATAACAACACTTTCCTGATAAATAATATAGTTAATTGCGTTTCAATTAACATACATTCACGAGGTACAAATCTGTGAAATCTGTGTATCATTTTAGGCGATGGAGAAATCTTAGATTCTGAACCAGAGAGCGCGCAGCAGGGACGCTCGTGTCCGATAACAAAAAACCTTTCCTACAGCTCACGCTGTCACAATGAATTCTGTCATGTCCTGCACCGTTCACAAAAGGAATGAGTTTCCACTTTGAGAAGAGTGACTGTATTAATCAAACAGTCTCAGCAAACCCTAATTTGTCTGTCGACGTGGGGGTGTGTGTGCGCACCGTTGTCTTTGCTGCCGTCCTCTTCCTCAGTGGGCTGCGAGGGGTCGTAATAATCAGCACTGTAGCGGAAAGCCACCGCGTTGTAGGAGCCTTCATCAGCCAAAGCCTCACTTAGCCTTTTATATTCCTCTTCTGCACACCAAAAAGAGAGAGAGAAAATAATAATAATAATAATCACACACAAAACAAAAACAACACCTGTGTTACATCTTTCTTCTTTGTTTTTCTTTTTTCATACAAGTAAGACTAATTAATTCACAAGCCAGTGCTGGGAATTCTAACAATGATCTGGATCTGAACTAAACTATGGGGTCTGATAGATATTGTGTCAAATAGAGCCATATTCAGAGTTGAGTTAAGAATGTGTAGTGAGGAGATAATACTACAATTACGCACATTAGTATTCAAATCTCAGAATAACCCAGACTCAAACCGGGCTCATGCAGTGCAAGCGGGAGGCATGTCTCAGTTCCAGGTACTGAGGTTTTAAATCAGGAGCCCTTCTCGTTCAAAATCGACTCATGCAGGAAGCTGTATCAAATACGGTGCCACCGTATGACAAATTTATAACCATCTCACTGTTACCCCTATAATAGTGCAGGCACGGAAGTGTTGCCATGCCACCACAAATAATCATTTGTATTCGGGAGTCTCTAAATCTGAAGTAAAATTAACTGATTATAATGATATTGATTAGCCACATTATCGATTAATCATTCATTAAATGATAAAAATGTATTTAAATGATATGTAAATAGAAATTTAACTGATTTAAAAATGCAATAACCAATAATGTTTGTTTTGCATAATATTTTTCAGTGAGGGTCGAGAGGCAAGAGCAGTGTTTTCACCTTAAAGCCTTATTGTTTTATATGCTGCTTGTTTAAATTATTTGGGCCTCGTGAATTTGTCTCACATAACTCATTTGTTGGGATTTTAGCCCGGTAGAACTGCTTAAATAAAATTAAAATAAAATAAAATGACAAAAATGTAAACTGAGAACATCTTGTTATGTAATTATTAAACCTTAATTAATTATTGATTGTTCATTTGTTCATCTATCAGTTGAGAAAATTCTGCGAAATTTGTAACGTAATTATGAATAAATCGATAATTATTGATGAGAACAAACGTTGCGTAAAAATATATTATATATAAATAAATGTTTTAAATGATGTGTAAATTATTCAATAAGCTAGCTCATAATGTGAATATTTTTAAACAACCCATATCTGTTTAGACAAATGGTAGCTCCACCCTAGAGTATGAACATATTGATCAGCGATTGATTATATCGTATCGTAGCAGATTCAGTGACAGACAAATTTTCAATAAATTACTGCCTTACCAATTGAAATAATTACATTTCATGTGGAAGCTTTAAGTTAACCCCTTATACCCTTCATCTACGTCATTGTTGCCACAGTGGACTGACTGATGGATCTGACTTGATCTGGCAAAAGGTTTTACACTGTTTTACCTTTGCATTTTTATCTGGGCTTGGACTGGCACTAAGGATGAGCCTTCCTCATGGCAGGTGAGAAGCTTACCACTGAGCCACCATACCCCTGGAATACCGAGTGCCCTTATTATATACTACTGTAGACGGTTAACTTTTTTTCGGCTGCTCCTGTCAAGGGGTCGCCACATCAGACCACACAACTTGGCACGGGTTTTTACGCTGATTCACTTGGCTTAACCAAAATATAACCAAAACTAGCACGTCCTCAAGCACGTGATTTATTTGTTATTGTTAATTATTCCTTGTTTGCTTTTTTTAATGGCTCTAACCTATAATAAACCACAAAACAACTGCTCAGACTCTGTACCTTGCCTGGCCTCCTCTTCCAGCAGGTCAGTGTGCAAGGCAAGGTATCTTTCCTCGTCACACAGCGCTTCGATCCTCGCTTCCTCTTCAGAAAGCTGGTAGCTCTGGTTCCACGAGCCTGCATCATACTCCGAAAGGTCATGTAAATGACCGCGGCCATCGTATCTGCAAAATAATTAACTTGATTAGACAGGAATTCAGCCAAAGCACAAACACAGAACAAATACTCACCGCAACGGGAGAGCCTGAAGGTAAAAGGCTTTTAAAACCGAAACTATTTCTCTTACAAGGCAACTGCACGATCCCTTGGAGGCAAAAAGAAATAAGCATCGCTACTCCAGCACTTTAGGTGTACAGACCAAAAAAAAAAAAGACATTTTTCTTACTATACACGTACAATCCAATTCTCGACTAAACATTTAAAAGTTTCAAAAGCCCTGGAGTCAAACGTAATAAAACACACACAAAAAAAAAAAAAGCAACTTTCCTCTTACCTTACACGGTTTCATAAAAATCACAGCTTGTACCCGCGTCACTCAATTTTTTTTTCTTTTAACGATATCTCACGTCATCACTCTTACTTTTATTGCAAAATGGTATATCCACACAAGCCCGAGCACATAAATACCTATCCGCAAGAACCCATATGGATGATTTTTTCCTGCGCTTGCTCCTCTATTCCACTTCTCAGTTCCAGTCTCTTCGTCGAAAGAGAGAAGTGGGCGGTGAGATGGCAATCGGGGCCTGGCACGACCCCTTAGCCTTATTTGCTGGGAAAATAAGGTCTGGGTTACGTGATAGAGAGACACACACATACACATTGGAAACAGGGAACAGATCCACGTATATTAAGGTGGCTCCTTGCGAGTACTTGCACAGACATAACCGCATATGTCCATGACATTAAACTGAACCAAAAAAGAGACACACACAGAGAGAGAGAGAGAGAGAGAGAGAGAGAGAGAGAGAGAGAGAGAGAGAGAGAGGCCATCACTGCTGCATTTCATTTATTAATTTTAGATAAAAATGATTAATCTTATGAGAACCACCTTAATAGACAGAATGATTTGACAAAGTTGCAGTTACAGCAGTGGAATTCGCTTTGGCTTTCACTTCAATAACTAAAATGGATATTATTTCATAATACACTTCTTCGTACATATATTTTCCACTTTTTTTTTTCATTTTCTGCTCCTTTAGAATCACATTACGCTCACTCACTCGCAAAAGTTTCCCAAAAGCATCGCACTTTGTTGCTAAATAGTAGAACGTGCTTCAAATCTAAATGCATCTTTTTACCTGGTAATACAAGAGCTCCCAAACCTCTTCATAAACTGCATACAACTATTCTGCCTGCTTTAGCATCCTCCCTAGCGGTAATGCATGACCTTTGATAATGAAACAATCAAGAAGATACTGCAAATGACTTATCCTTTAGGCTACTAGTAAATTCATTCTTACACCAGCCCTGTAACAAGAGATAGACTGTTTATGCGGTCAACGCTCAATCAGTCTATCTAGACGAAATGTCTACATTAACAGATAGCAAACGTACTGTATAATTAATTCTGATTAAATATGTAGTATGTTTAATTCTAAACAAGATCCTGGAAACTGTAAAGAAATTTTTTAATCAAACTGACAATTTTTTATGTCTTGTACAAGATTATAAAGCGAGTAAGGGGCAGCGTAATACCTGCCCCACTGGGCCTATATTAGGGAAGAAAAAAAACGTGCAGGACAGGGGGTACTTTATAAGCATAAGAAGAGCTGAAACATAATTATTAGAGTTGAAATGATATTAAACTTATTCTCCCTGTTTCTGAAAGTTGCTGGGGTGGTGTGACATAACAGCAGATCACCAGACTCGCATATTTTCAATGTACTACAGGTTTTAAATCAAACGCCCTTCATGACAATTCTCCACAACTTATCCGGGCCTGGGACCGACACTAGGAGTGCACCGAGCCGTACAAGCGCTTCCCTAGGGGCTTGGATTAGTGTTAAACTACAATGGATTTAATTTGGCAAGTACACAAACATACAGAGCAGGAATATGTAGTGAAATGCTTAGACGACTGTTCGTGATCTACAAAGGAACTGAAAATAGAATGGAAAGATTTTTCTGCAATAAGAGAAAAAGGAAAAAAAAAACACTATACATCTAAAATATCTAAAAATATCCAGAAAGATTAACATTTTTCCCGTTCTACATCTCAGCCGGTCTCAAGCCCGGAAAAAATGGGAGATTTGCATCAGTAAGGGCAAATCGGTGCAAGACCTGTGTTAAGTTAACTTGTGCGGAGCGGATGGATCTCAGTGGGAGCTGTCGAAAGACTAACAACGCTTTGTGGTGCTGGGGTTCGAACCTGCGACCTTCTAATCACTAACCTAACAAACACTTTAACCACTGTCATTTTCATAACTGGGATTCGAACCAATGCTTGCCTCTAGTCTATCAGGGACACATTACATCTTGTAACGCTTTTGGGAAAATGCACAAGATTTGGAGCGTTTTCTCCAAAGCGAATTCCACATGCACCATGATGCACAGGCTTCCCTCAATTCATAAAGGACTAAAAAATTTAAGACATTTTAATTCATTTTGGGGGGAAAAAAAAGATCTTTAGAGGGAGGAATGTGCATCTCTGTATCATGAGGCATAGAACCTCTCAGCAAAAGTGCTTCTTTTTTTTTCTCTCTCTCTAAATGCGTTTCCTCTCGCAGGACAGCAGCTTCAGCTTTAAACAAATAACACAAAACAGGCCACGTTATTCTCGAGCAGAGGTTTGTTTTTATTTTTATTCTGATGCATGTCACTTGAGCCGCGCGCCTCCAGCTGCAAAAAGGAAGATCCGAGAGTCTTCGGAAGACATGTAAAGTGTGTGGAGGGTTAAAGAAAGCATTCCCTTTTAAGGCTTGTTCAACCGACCTATCGATCATGAGCTTGCTGTCTCCCATCCAGGGGATGAGGTGCTTGCCCTGCTCGTGGTGCACGGCCCTCTCATCGTCCCGGAAGAGCTTGCACGCGTAGCCGAACACCAGCAGCTCGGCGTACTTGCTGCTCGCGCTCTCCTCCTTCCGCGGCTTGTCCGTTTTACTCGCTCCTCTCCGGTACATTCCGACGGAGACGCCTATCCGAACCGCTCATAAATCTCTAACAATTATTATGACTATTATTAGTATCACTCCGCTTGGAATAAACAACTAGCAAGACTAGCCAGCTTGCACTAGGCTCATTTTCAAAACACTTGCGTTGTCCCCTTTTCCCTTTGAGTATAAGTAGTTTCTTCTACCTTTCTCGCAGTTTCGCAGACATTTTTTTCCCCGACGTACACGCCGCTTCGTTACATGTTAAATTCCTACTTTAAAAATATTCTCTTTTCTCTCAACTCATACGAACGGCTGAATTTTAATTTATACTCTCATTCCAAACCATAATGACAAGAGATACTTCGCATTAGACGCACTAGTGTGTCGAAAGTGCAAACAGTGAATTAAACGATACGTTTTTAATGAATCGATGCGGCGTTTCCGGGAGCAGGAGGAGCCACTACTTTGTCACACAATAATAATAATAATAATAATAATAATAACTTAATTGAATATGTATTTCTTTAAAAAAAGTAAAACAATTGTTGTAGCACACCAACTTAAAAACAAATAAATATACATATTTTTAAATTCAATCAATTAATTAATTAAAATATAAAGGTTATTAGTAACTAGCTGAAGCTCCCGTTGCCGGAGAAAAAAACTTATTTATACAAATAAATACGTATTTGTAAGGTTAAGTATCTTACGCCTTTTTTCCGCTAAGTTGTACTTCGTCCGTCGTCAGCCGAATATACTCTTTCAGTAATCTGAGAGTGAATCACAGATGAGAAATCGAAAAATTTGATCATATAAACATGCAGTTTTGTTTTAAAACAACTCCAGTGCATTACAATTTACTTATACCACTTCAGCGCTGTTATTTCAGCTGTAAAAATATTAACTATTCTCAGTAAAAATATTCAATATTTCTGATTAATATCAGATCATTTGCTCAAGTCCCTGTTCCACCATCAGCCAGCAAGCCTCCTGTCCCAGTATCTATGCGCCGTGTTATTACATCGTCAACAGCTGATGAGTTTCCTGCTGCTTTTTGGCTTCTCAGTTCTCTGTCCCTAATGGATTGGTTTTTACTGGATCTCCAGATAGCATTTCATCATCTTTTTATTCAATATGCTCTGGGATCTTTGACACGATTGCCCCTTTTAAACGTAGATCTACAAAGCCAAAGGTTGATGTTTGGCTAAATGACACGACCTGGGCCCTCAGACAGCGCTGCAGGCAGGCAGAACGGCAATGGAAAAAAGATAAACTTCATGTATCTGTGGACATTCTGAGGGACAGTCTTGCTCTTTATCAGAAGGCAGTGAAAGAGGCGAAATGCCAATATCTGTCAAATATTATTTCAAACAATGGGCATTGCCCTCGTGTTTTGTTCAGCACTGTAAACTCTGTTGTAAATCCACAGAACTCATATTTGACTAATGCCTCAGTTTTGACCTGTGAGGATTTTTTGAACTTTTTTAATGATAAGGTGATGTCTGTGCGACAGCTTACCAGCTGTAGTGTTAGCACAGACTTGACTGTTACTGTCATTCATTCTGCAATGTTTGACCATTTTGTACCAGTCTCACTCTCTCTCCTCACTGAGCTGGTCCAACGGATGAGAGCTACAAACTGCCCTTTGGACATTTTCCCTACTAAATTACTAAAAGAGGTTTTCTCTACAATAGGGCCTTTGCTTATGATTTTGATTAACTCCTGTCTCAGTGCAGGTTGTGTCCCTGGTGCTTTTAAACATGCTATTGTCAGGCCCCTTCTTAAGAAAACACATCTTGATCCAACTGTTTTATCTAGTTTTAGACCTGTTTCTAATTTATCTTTTATTTCAAAGGTTCTTGAGAAAATTGTTTCTAATCAACTACAGTTCTTCTTAGAAAATAACTCTATTTTGGAGAAATTTCAGTCTGGTTTTAGATCGCGGCATAGCACAGAGTCTGCACTACTAAAAGTACACAATGATATTGCTTTATCTGTTGATGCCAAGTGTCCTGTTATTCTAGTGCTACTTGATTTTACAGCGGCGTTTGATACAGTTGATCATTTAGTCCTCTTGTCTCGCCTGAGGAATCATGTCGGCATCTGTGGCACTGCACTAGAGTGGTTTACTTCATATTTAACAAATAGAACCTTTTCTGTAATGATTGGTGACTTGTCCTCCTCTGTTGCTCCGTTGCGATGTGGTGTGCCTCAAGGCTCCATTTTGGGCCCTATCTTGTTCTCTTTATACAGAACTCTTTATAGAGATCGACCCCACTGGGGTCGATCATAGCCAGATACAATCTTGGCTTCCACTGCTATGCAGACGATGTACAGATTTATTTGACAGTGATGCCAAAGACAAGTGATGCACTTGGATCTTTAATTAACTGTTTAGCTGACATCAAGCAGTGGCTTGGAAAAAACTTCTTTTAAATGAGGATAAAACAGAATACATTTTCTTTGGAGATCAAGAAAGCTGTGACATTGGTGCATTGTCAGTAAAACTCAGACCTACTGTTAAGAACCTTGGGGTTATTTTTGATGACAATTTCAAGTTTGATAAACAAATCGGCAGTGTGGTCAGAGCTAGTTTTTATCAGTTGCATCTTTTATCAAAAGTTAAACCATTTTTAAACCGCGCTGATTTTGAAAAAACTATTCATGCTTTTATCAGCTCAAGAATTGATAACTCTAACGCACTTTATGTGGGTGTCTCTCAGTCTTCCCTTAGCCGCCTCCAACTGGTACAAAATGCGGCAACACGCTTCTTAACTGGCACAGTAAGATGCCAGCACATCACCCCAGTTCTTTATTCTCTCCATTGGCTTCCAGTTTCTTTTAGAGTCGATTTTAAACTCTTACTTTTTGTTTTTAAAGCTCTTAATGGTCTTGCCCCTCCTTATTTATCAGAACTTTTAAATGTTAGAAGTTCTAACAGAGTTTTAAGATCATCCGGTCAATTATTGTTAGAAGTGCCAAGAGTCAGGTACATACACTGGGGGGCCCGGGCCTTTTCTGTGGCTGGCCCCAGACTCTGGAACAGACTGCCCCCTGATATTCGCATTATCACAGACTTTGGTTTTTTTTAAATCCAAACTTAAAACTTATTTATTTAGGTTGGCTTTTAACATTCAGTAACAATGTGGCACTGAGCAGCAATGTGGTACTTATGAATTATTATGTTTTATTGCAAAGTTTGTATGTGTTTTTATTGGAAAGCACTTTGGTCACTTCAGTGTTGTAAAGTGCTATACAAATAAACTTTGATTGATTGATTGAATATCTATTGGTGCAGGTGTTTGTTTACACTGAGCTAGTGTAGTAGCACCTTAGTAGCTTATTAGTACTGTAGCTTATTATAAAGTAGATTATCAAATTTGATTTACAGTGCAGGTTAAAATTCACGCAGATATCTAAGCACTGTACTGCAAATGTTTCCTTAAATTCTGCCCAAATTCCGATTTAAGACGCGCCCACAGTTTGAAGTATGCGCAGTATGCTCTCATAACTGATTATAACACCCCTTATACTCAACATTTTGAGTTCATTTATGGTGTAGGTTTAACTTCAGGTAAATATCTAAGCACTAACCACATTTCATTCTATTCTGTCCAGGCAGGTATGTGTGATGCTGTGACCAAATCCGGCTGGACAGACTTACAGAAAGAACATTTTGGAGACTGGTTTCTGGTCCTCGAATGTATGAAATGTAAAGATATAACTGAAAGAGTGAGTTCTGACCCATGTACTGACAAACCTTTTCTTTCAGTTATATAGATGACTCGTTGTTTAAATCAATTTGTCTTTCAAGCATGCAAAACATTTACTGTATCATAATATCACACTACCTTCTTTTTTAAGTTCATTAATTAAAAGATAATCATTTAATAAATATAGAAAGGTTATTAGAAATCGCAAATATAAAAGCACTGTACGCAAACTACTATGTTATCACCAACAGTTACTTTCCCTGACCCCAACACAAAATTGTTGGCCTACATGATTGGTGAGGGCGGTCATGGTTCGAAACATACACTACCCCTGATCTTAGTGTGTGTGTGGAGTATGAATGTTTTTCCCATGCTATGTGGGTTTCCTCCTGGTACTTCAGTTTTAGACAGCGGTTAGCACTGTCACATTGTACCTCCAGGGTCCGTGTTCGATTCCCACCCCGAGGCCGGGGTGCATGGAGTTTGCATGTTCTCTCTGTGCTCGGTGGGTTTCCTCCGAGTACTCCAGTTTCCTCAAGTAAGGTACCCCTTAACTACTGTAACTGCCATATTTTTATGACTTAAGGTCTTATATGACTTGTCAGTCTGTAAATATGATACATGATGCATGCATGCAAAATAAAGTGAAATGGTGTTCCCGAAGGCTTTGTTATGCGGTTCCCTGTATAAGCTTCATCTAGGGTATCTTTATTCTTTATATCATTATTGTCATGCTTTTAACAGAGAGCTGTCTGTGTGTGTCTACAAAAGCGAATAACAGATATCAGCTTTATAATAAAGTAGGGCATTAGATAATACATGTGGAAGACCTTTCTTCTACTTAGGTCTACTTAGATAATATTACTAGGACTATCTTTGTCTTGTAAAGAGAAACTATTCAGATTAGGAAGTAAAATGTCATTCGATGATGCAGAAAAACTGGTTCATGCTTTTGTTATGTGTAGGTGGGACTATTGTCATGTCTTGTTCTCTTAATGTTCTCTAGAATCCTTACTAGCAACTATGTTAGCCTTAATAATACAGATGTTCCGCATACTGAAGGATGTAAGGTCTTGTTCCTCACAATGAAGTGGTGTATATTGTGATCCTCTATAGCTGTGTTTCATTTTAAAAATGTCAGTCTTCAGGTTGTCAGTACCTAGAATAACAAAATCTACAGCAGACGCGCATATGGTCCTCTATTTGTAGGGAAATTTGTAAGGTGCAAGTGCAGATATTGGGGACATGGACGTACCTAGGATTGAGATCACCGAGGTCCCAAGCTTGTTTTATTTATTTATTTATTTTTGATGGATGGTAGTGTGTATAATTAAAGTTGAAAAAGGATTGGTTGAATGAAACCAACCAATTTTCCCATCTGATAACTGATGTTTCTTAACCATTTGTGTGGAGTAAATTAATCTTCTTGTTACAGCAAAATCTTTACTTAACACGGTGGTTCTTTGAGTATGTGATCAAATTGTAAGGGGCAACTAAATCCACCAAAGTATGATCCAGGTAACTAGAAGATTTTGCTGTCTGCTTGTAGAATGGTTGTTCAAATGAATCTGGGACTTATCCCTGTGTTTCATTGGTGCTTGGATACCATCAAGGTAGAAAGTTTTCTCAGTACGCTGGAGTCGTGATTTGAAACGCTGGCCTCCCAGGAACTCCTTTAAAAAGCCAAGCATGTGGAAATGGCTAGGGACGAGGTCAGGACTGTACAGGGGATGTGGCAATAACTCCCAGATGAGTGTGCAAATGGCGTTCGTGAATGATTGCGTGTACAATTTCCACAGAAAGATTGCATCGTTTAAATGCTTAAAGTCTTCTGTAAATGTCAGTCCATTTTTAGCCTTTATTTACCAGAAGTCCCAGTTTGACTTGAACACCAGTGCCATTCATTCCCAGACTGTGGCCACCCACCAAGGCTGTCCATCATGATGCTACAGTAGGTCGATAGTTCCACTTGAGTGAATCCAATCCGATGTCCGTCCAATGTTAGATTTTTTAAATGCTTTTCTTTCGTTTCAATTTCTGTACAGCATTATGAAATACATGTTAAAATGATATGTATTTTTATTTTCCTTGCAACATAATTCTAGTATGTCGGTAACCTTTTGCATATGTATATCAACCTGAATATGAACCCGTGTTTATTTCCTTCGCAGACAGATGAAAATGAAAAGACGGCCCCAATTAAAGCTCTGTCTTTGGAGAAACAATAGAAATGAGACAAGATAAGGAGAAGGAAAGAAAAAGAAACGAAATAGAGAAGCTAATGGAGACGAGAGCGCTGCTGCTTACTATGCCCAGGATGGAATAGCAGTACGTCCATGTGCTGTTCAACACAAACAAAACCTGACTCATCTGCTCACATTCAAATGTAAGCCACATAATTGCCATAGAGATACTGTATATGTATATCAGCACAAATCTAGCATAATTATAGCGTCATGTTATAATATAGTATTATCGTTTAAACATGTATGTACAGTATATAAGCATGTACAGTATATACTGTTTGAGACTCATTCCTTTCATTTAAATCCTATATTTTCTATATTGCAGGGCCACTGTGCACACGGTGGCAATTCATTGTAGGGTAAACAACCACACACACAAACTCACACACTCATTCCCACACTACAGGCAATTTCGGAACGCCAGTTCCGCATGTCTTTGGGAGGAAACCGGAGGACTGTGGGAGTCGAACCCGGACACTAAAGGTGCTGAGCACATGATGAATTTGTTTGGGGAAAAAACTATAGAATTAGTTATCCAAATTGCCCAAAAAAGCACAGATGCTCCTATCTTCCTAATGCATTTATGGAATATGCAATCGATAAATAAGGGCAAAGCTCCAGAGCCGAATGGTATTTCCACTAACCTGTGCTTAACATTATGGCCTCCGGCAAAGGCTTTATTCTTAAATACTCTATTTTTTATTAATAACATTAGGCAGTCATCCAGCTCTATTATAGCTTTACCCCTTTCCCCTTTTGAAGACACATAAACCGCAGCCTGAATGCTCTAGCGATATTCCGCTTAGTCTGTTCAATTGGGAAATTAAATAGTTTGCATGGGTTATTGTGTCTTGCCTAGAGCACTGCATGTCTTTTCTTTAGTGCACATTGATCCAGCTGGCTTTATTAAGTCCAGATTCGCCTCAGATAATGTCTGCTGCTTACTCCATATTGTTAATGTTTTTGAATCAGGGCCAGTTGGCACAGCCATTTTATTAAACATGGAGAAAGATCATCACTGGAATACTATGCTGGAAGAGAATGAGCAAATACTGTACTGTGAAGCAAGAGACAGTGATGCTCTCTCCAGCTCTACATTCTTTCACTTATACTCCTGTCAGCAAATAATGCTGCTCACTTTAATGTAAACGATAACGAGTATAAAAGTTTACGATTTTACTAGAAGCACTAAAGATAAAAAGGGTCATAGAGTAAATGTGATTTTTCAATTTTAGATCTTCAAATTTGCAATCAATTTTAATGTTGATTTAAAAAATTTTTTTTTTAGAATTAATGTATTTTAGAAGAAAAAATAATAAAATTTAAGCAGGTACAGGTATAGTAAATATGGAAGGACGCAAAGCAGGAAAACATAAATAAATAAAAAAGAAAAAGAGCTAATTAAATTTATTTAAATCATGCAATTAAATAAGCAAAAAAAGAAGCTCTTGAAATTAAGTAAATTAATAAAAAAATTTGTGAAAATAAATGAGCAGGGCTGTAAAAGTAATTTAAGGGAATTAGGTTAAAAAAAAAAAGTAAAGTAAATAAAGGCAAAATTCAAATGTAAAGTAAATTATAAGTGCATATCTTTGTACTGTGGGAGGAAACCCACCTGTGCCACCTTATTATCCACTAAGTGTAATTAAAGGATGGCAAATAAAACTATTTTTCTGCTCCATATGTTATTTTGTTTTATTAAATTCTTTTCTTGAATCTTGTTTCTCAAATGTATATTTTTCTACAATGTCTAATGTCACTACATGACTTTAATATAGGCGTCTTTCAATGTTTCATACCCCGAAGGATAAGCAGTTGAAAAGCATATTGTATTTCTATCAATATGTAATGTCAGTGTGATTCACTTATAAGCTCATAAGTATAGTTTATGATGAAGGTGCAGGAGCCTTGAATTGCCTTTAAATTGCCCGAATTTTTCCCCACCACTTTTTAACAACATAGTCACATTTTTAAACATAATATAATAACATATTTTACACTTATATAATATGTTCCACATCCAGTCCTATGCTAGTGAAAACGCATAGCAGTTGCATTTCTCAAGACACTTTCAATGAATCCATCATCTTTCAAAAAAATTGCATATCTCAGGTGATGGCAAACAATTAATGTGGGTGATCATGGGTGACATGAAATTGGTCTGGTTTTCAAATCAGAAATGTAAACCTATACCAAGTTCAGGCAAACATTGGTTACCTCTTGCCATATCAACATATTTTTTTATGATTTTTTTTTTCAAATTTTTTTTTTATGATTAAGATTTTTTCAAAATAATATCCTATACCATTACAATTTAATTGACTAGCTTTATAATTAAAGTCAGGCATCATGTACGGTAGGTAAGGATATTAGGTACAGTATGTACTGTAAGTGAACAGAATATCACAACAAATAGAAATCACTAAATAGCTACATTTATTCATACATTAATATTCAATAAAATAAAATGCAAATTTTATTTTGTAGCGTTATAGTTTAAATAAATTGTTAAAAAATAAAAGGTCCTAACAATTACCATACATTCTGAAACCAAACTTTAATTTGATATTTTATTGCATCAACATAATTTAAATGGATACCAGCAGGAAATTAACCATTTTTATGTGACACATAATAACATGAAACATTTTTTTAATATTGTGGAACATTATGGAACGTTTTAGCTCCGTATTTCTCCCCCCCCTGGCCCTGGAGGACCTCCTGTCCTTCGTATTTTAGTGTTTTCCTGCTCCATCACACCCACATTCATTCACAAAACCTGTTAATTAGTTGAATAGTTAAATCAAGTGTGATAAGAAATGATGAAACATGAAGGACAGGATGTCCTCCAGGACCAGGGTGGAGAAATACAGTTTTGAAATGTTCCGTAATTTTCCATAATTTTCAAAAAATGTTTCGGGACATCATGACTGATTATGTCTTACATACAGTAACAATAGTCAATTTTCTGATGGGCCGCATTTAAAGGTTGTTGATGCAATAAAATGTAAAATCCAAATTTAACTTTGGTTGCAGAATGAATTTTTTATGAGGTAAAAAAAAAAAATCCATAAATTAGCACCAATAATGCATTTCTGGAATTCATACAGTGTACAAAATATACTCTATGGGGAGCCCATCTGGTATGATTACGGTTAATGGCATACAGTCCCTTTTAATAACAGGAAATATATATTTATTTATTTTCACCTTCAAAATGTTGAAATAGTAAAAATAAAACAATAAAATTAATTTTAAACACAGACTGTAACACTTCAATAGAGAAATCTTATAACGTACTCTATATAATCCCCTGATACACTAATGCACTTATCGCAGCATTTCACTAGTGCTTTGACACCATCAAGGTAGAAAGTTTTTTCAGTACCCTTAAGCCACCATGATCAGTCTCCTAAGAACTCCTTTAATGGTCCAACCATGTGGAAACTGCCTGGTGTGAGGTCCGGACTGTATGTGGGATGTGGCAATAACTTTGTAATGTACAAGATGTTGGTGAATGATTGTGTGTGCGGGTCCACTTGCTGAATGTTCATCATTCATGGAAATACAGCCTTTTTAAAAACATTCTCTCCATTCGAATGTTTTACGCCTTCATTCATGAGAAATTCAATACAAACCCCAGTTCAAAATTTCTTCAGTATGACAGATAACCACTATTTTGTTATGTCTTGGACAAAAGTGGCAGATTTGTTCCAAATATTGTAACTTGTTTTTGTTACCCTGGGCCAGATCTATAGCGTCTGTCAAAACACTACTGAGTGGTGAAGTGGCCTCTTATAATAGAGGTTATACCGTAAGATGAGCTGTTTCCTGAATCTAGCCAGTGCAATCCTGGGATGAGAAAGGTTCCAACTGCATATGCAGATTTAATTGAAACTGTCAGTAATCAGGTCTTCTGGAGATTTTGTTCTAGTCTTATTTTATTGCTTTCCTTCAGAACTTTTTAAAACAAAGTCACACACATCACTTCATTAATCATTATCTGATAAAGCATCATCTGTATTCTTCAAAAACATGCTATGACAAAGCAGAGTTTCAGTTTTCATCATCAACATTTTCTCTCATTCTACGTCTGAGTAATTGAGGGTTAAGGGCCTTGCTCAAGGGCCCAAGAGTGGCAACTATTCCAAGCTCATGACTGGTGGTGGGCTTTGAACCTGGGCCATTCTGAGCAGTAGTCCAATGGCATAAGCACTGAGCTGCCACTGCTCTAAACTCTTAAAGGGCAGTAATGTTAATAAAGCTTTGGAACAAATTATGACTCACACTCACTGTCTACAGTATACAGCTTTATCCTGTATTGAGGGTCACAGGGAGGCCTGGAGCCTTAGGGCACACCCTGGACATGGCGCCAATCCATTGCAGAGCACTCATACACTATGGGCATAATTTGGGAACGCCAATTAGCCTCAGCTGCAGGTGGGAGGAAACCAGATTACCCAGAGGAAACCCACAAAGCACCGGGAGAACATGCAAACTCCAGACGCACCGAGATGAGAATCGAACCCGGACTCAAGAGGTGCAAGGCAACAGTGCTAACTAACCACTACACCTCTGTGCCACGGGGGATCACATGATGCCATGTTTTAAATACTTATTGCAAATTAAAAAAAAAAGTTACTTAAATAAAATCCAATATATAATTCCAATTTAAATATATAGTACAAATATGTAGTAAAAAAAAAAAAAATTACAAATCTGCTTGACATCTCTTGAACTCCTGCATTGTCATGTCTGTCTAGTAAATACTGTACAGGCAAGTTTTTAATAATAAAAAGGCAGATTTATATCCTGTATATATTTTTATACTTATATATTTTTGTACTGTACAGGCAGGTTTTTAATAAGAAAAAGGCGGATTTATATGCTCTGATGAGTCATAGATTGACTTTGAAAAAATGTTCAGATGGTAACTGCATCAAATGGGAGCGTTAGTTAGATATTTTCCTCTGATTGCATCTCTGACTGCGTCGCTTAGCAACCGAAAATGTAGTCGCTCACCGGCTATCCATGGCGTTAAAGAGCCCTTTAAATGTGTTAAAAAGGGGAGGGGGGGGCGGTATTTGGAACCCATGAATCATTTATAGGATTTTTAGGAGTTTTCATGAATTTTCTTGAAGCCCCATAATAGCATAGTGCAATGATGAAATTCCCTCAAATCATTCATGATCATCCATTAAAATACTGGGATTCAGGTCTTGGCTAGGTGATGGCTGAGGCTGTTGAGTTTGAGTAATTAATTAGTCATCAAAGCACCAGTTCCAGCACCTTTCACTATAATTAGGATTAAACTTTTTTGCATATATACAATTATTTTATATGATTAAAGTATTTACTCCACCATCAACATGGCTATAGTTAAAAACCCCTGTATGTCGATCCAAGGATCAGGGTTTTAGTGCTTACACACATGTCCCGGACTCACATGGGTTTGAGTTCTGCTCCTCAATTTCGATTAAATTAAATATATCATATAATATTATAGAGACAAGACAATGTCCCGATTGATCCTGTATCCAGTAGAATAGCATCAGTGTCATGAATCGAGGAATACTCCTTTTATATAGGTTTAAATGAAAGCCTACTGTACATTTGCTGCTGCTTAAGACCTGCAGACGGATCCTGATCACAGTAAAGCCTGGAGCTGCCCTCGAGGCACGTCTTGTGCATATAACACTTCCTCATTAACTCATTTACTCTCGTCCTACAGTACGTAACTGTCTGTCAGTCATCCTTTCTCTTCTCTTTCCTTTTTACTTTCACGCTCCAAATTTATCTGGGCAAATCCTTTCTTTCATTTCCCCCCAACTTGACCCATTACTTCCTTTCCATTCTTCTTCACATTCTTGCTATCTTTCTTTTTCCACCTCAATAAATGCGGCCGTGTCGCCTCTCTTCTCCTGCAACAATGTGTCCTGACAGCTCTCACCTCCCGAGGGGGCTAAACATTGTGCCTGGACACCAGATTAAGCCGTTCCTGATATCATCTCATTTGAAGAGAGACAGAGCGATAAGGGCTAGGTCGATATATAAATCACATACTTGGGCTATGCCAAACTGGGCTCCTTATCAAATCCTTATGCTGCTTCTCCGCGCTGTCAGGAACAAACGGTTTACGGGATTTTATTATTTATTATTAAGTTTATAAAGTTTCTACAATGGCAGAATAATCGATGGCACCAATTAAAAACTATTAAATCATCACATGATGTTCTTTTAACAACAACAACAACAACAACAACAACAACAACAACAACAAAAGATGCTGTGTGATTAATGAGGGTGTGGCCTCCCAGGGTACGAGACTAGAATTGATTATTATTATTTTTTTAAACACCTGATGAATGGTTCATATGTCATTTCCTATTGAAAAGAAAATGCTTTTGAGTTAAATCCCATAGTAGCACACGCTGACGCTCGAACACGGAATCCCTATTTAAATACCTTGTACAGGAGAAGTGTTATTTTATAAAAAAGATTACAATACACCTGCCTGACATCTCTCGAACCGTCTCATGCAGACAGTCGCCAGTGACTCAGAGGACGAAAAAAAAGCAAAGCAAAACAAAATGAAAATGAGCGAATGAAAAAACGTCCCATGCAAAGTACCCGTATTCACATTTAATTCCACCGCCTTTGATTCGCTCTCTTTCAGCATCCAGTCTGGTGTTAATTCACAGTCTCTCACATCGATCGCTCAACACCACCCCCCCCTCCCCCCCCACCTTTGTTTCATATCTATCTAATTAAAAAGTCGTTAAGAAGGCCTTCTCAAATCTGAAGACCTTGATAGAAATGAAGAGTGTTCATGATCAAGGAAGGAGAGAAGAGACTTATAATTGTTCAGAGAGCAGAAAAGAATTCTTTGTGCAGCCGTATGAAAGAAACAGACGGACAATCCAGAGAACCTGAGCGAAGCAAGACCCTGACGTTTTGCAGCAAACGCGGTTATCTTATTATCTTATTATCATCTTGTTATGATTGTTAAGACAAGGCTTCTCTTATAATCAGAAAAGCATCACTCCCCCCGCCCCCCCCCCCACTTTAAAATAATGCAGCCTAACTAAAATGAAGACAGACACAGGTTTTGTTTTATCCAGCTGCAGTTACTTCAACATCCAAGTGAAAAATATAACACCAACATGTCAGAAAGAAATAGACAAAAAAAAAAAAAAAAAAACAGAGTCAATGATTTGGAAAAGGATCCCCCCCCCCCCCCTTATAACCTGCTGTGTGCCATTTTACCTGATATGTTACCCTCCAAAGTTTGGGATTAGTCTTTTTGGGTACTCCCGCTGAGGGGGTCACCGCAGCTGACACAACTCCACCATTTTATCCATGATGCTGTGGGACCGGCAGGGACTGGGGTTTGGGTCAGGCATTGAGTGGGAATTGAACCCGGACCATCTGCATGGCACCACTGACTGACTCATGGTTTTTCGGCTGCTTCTAACTATAGGTCGCCACAGCGGACCATCCGATCTACAGCTCCTTGGCAAAGATTTTTATCCTTCCTGATGCAACAATCCCAGGTACCGGCACCGTATCCAGCGGCTGGGAATCGAACCTGGGGCTTCTGCATGGGTCACCAATGCACATCACTTTAGTGAATTCTATTGGGTACCACAGTGGCTACCAAAATTCATCAGGTATCTTACTTTATATGGTACTACCTGCATCATGCCATTAGTACTATCAGTATTTACTAACATACTGTATCCAATATGGTGTAGTAATAGTGAATACCTGTTACCTCATACCTGATGCTACTTTGGTACCCAATACGCGCCGTGTTGTTCACCAAAGTATAGTAGTTGTACAACAATGGGATTATTGTTCCAGAGTACACTCAAAAAAAACGAACAAGGCAGGTTGTGCATTTTACATAATATAATTACTTTCAGTTTACTCATAATAATCGTATTTGTTGATTTAAAATGTTTTTTTCGATTAAGGTTAACGTAATTTTGTCTCAACTTGACCGTACACATTCCTAATACGTTGTCTAAACACAAAACATTCATGTTAGGTCAACATTTCATACATACAGCAGGGGGCAGTAGCGAGACGTCAGCTGTCATGAACCGCTAATGAAACAGAAGAACAAGACGAATCAAACTACACCTGCGCAAAGTTAATGGACTCTCTGCCTGCGCGCGTTACGTTTTGTCCGTTTTGACCGAGGGAGGTTAAAACCCCATCAAGGTAAGATTTTTCCTCATATATATATATATATATATATATATATATATATATATATTTTTACCTAAAATTAGTATTTAACTTTGGCCTGCTTTTGTAGTTTTAGAGAGGCTTAGTGTTTTAGACTGAACTTAGCCAGCTAACGGGTTTAGCCACGTGTCACAGGTCGGTCCACTGCATGTCTTTCCATTATTTGGCGAAAAGTATAGATAAGTATATATAGCAAATGTAATTCAAATGTAAGTAGATAAGTATATATAGCAAAAGTAATGGTACCGGTGGGCCCTTCAGAATATTACAATATCCATTTAGCCTTCAAAAATGATAAGATAAAGCTGCTATTAGATGGCATCATGTCACCGGTGTACTTAAAGTGTTTTCAAGTTTGTGAGAAATCAGTGTGGACTAAAGGTTAGTGATCAAATACTAAGCAACATTTGCAGGGAAAAATGCAAACAGGCTCTTTTGAATTCTGTATTAGTCTAGAGATTTCATTTTTGCTTTTTTGTGTGTAACAATAGGATACAGGGTTGGAGACAATTTGTATTTGATAGCAAAAAATAAATTGTTTATTTAATTTACCATATTAACAAAATGATGTTTAACAATGATAATGTTGACTCTTTAAATGTGTCAAAGTTGACAAGTGTTGGTAAAGAAAAACTAAAAAAAAAAAATGTTGTATATTGTGTAAAGTATGTTTTTTGTATTGTTGGACTATAATATTCTCAATTTCTCGATTTCTGTGCTGCATTTCAAACAGTGCCAATTGTTATTAAAATACTTGTGACAGTAATCTTGTTGTGAATAAAGACCCTTACAAATGTTAGTTGAGTTTAACTGTGGAACATGTTGACAAGAAAAAATTAATTAAACCCAACATTTCATTTTTTTAGTTTGTGAATTAGATTGCTAGTGTTTTATGAAAGTATGGTACCTGTTATAAGTTGTTCCCTAATAAAAAAGGATGAATTACATGTTTATTGCCTCTGGAGTTGTCTTTAAGAGTCACTAAAGCCTGGGAAAATAGGGCTGGTATACGTTATGGTATAAGATCTAGTTGTAGTAACGTAAGTAGCACAAAAAAAAAAGGTTAGACTTGTCAATAATAATAGAGTATCATTGACATAATTAAATTACATTACAATTACACAATCAATTGCTATTACAGTAAATGATAAAGATTATGTTAAGTATACATGATTCTTTCACAAGAAAAATTGAACAATGAAAAATTTTGGTTTAGCAGGCAAAAATTGTGTACCTTGGCCACATTTTGATGATGTGGGACCAGTGTAAACATTAAGATCAAGTAAATTCAAAGGATTATTTTTTTCAGTGTACCTACAGTACCCTGGCACACTAGAAAATCCTATGGTGCCTCCCATGGTAATG
This sequence comes from Clarias macrocephalus, assembly GCA_011419295.1. NCBI lineage: Eukaryota > Metazoa > Chordata > Actinopteri > Siluriformes > Clariidae > Clarias > Clarias macrocephalus. The sequence continues at coordinate 21,993 of JAAGKR010004639.1, forward strand.
TCTGAAGTAGCACACTCGTACTATGGAGTATATGCGCTACTATAGTACATGATGGTGCAAATCTCTTATGGGTGCACCAGAGCCAGTTTAGTTAGAACATATTTTGAACTAATTACAATCCTAAAAACTTGTGATGTTGATGTGAAATCAGCTTAAATATTTTAATTCTGTTTCAACACATTAGAAACGGGAAAGTTAATCTAGCTCGTGAAGGCCGAGCTCATTTTGATCCCGTTAATCTGCCATGTCAGCTGCTGCTAATTAGCCTCTGTCACATATGCTGCCTAATCAACATCGCCAAATAGTGAGAGTTAAGTGTAATCTTTACAGAGTGAATTTGTCCAAGCTCATATTTTCATTAGTGTGCGTTTTTTTTTTTTGTTTATCTTTTTTTCTTCTTTTTTTTCCCCCCAAAATAAAGGTGCTCTTGAAAAATAGATCAAAGATTTTGCAGGGTGGCATGCAGTGGCACTGCCAGGATGCAGTCTGACCGTTCATGGTGTTCGATGCACTCCAGAATTTCAAATTAATATGAAAACAGTGAGCTGCACAGTGTTCTCATTATTCAAAGTGACAAACAATTATTTACATAATAAATTCACTTGTCTCATTCCCCCCCCCTCCTGTTATACTCAGGTTTGTAATAATGCATGAAAGAGTGTTTTTCTTTGACCTACTTTCCACCGTGTCTGTTCAGCGGACAATGAGAACGTTTTACATAATATATAAAACGACACTGATTTGACTTTTAAAGCCGAGAGATAGATAAAAGTTGAATGAAACAGAAAATAAATAAAAAGAAGGAAAAAAAATCGAGAGAAAACAACACATGGAGGTTTCAGCACGACCTGGAGATTATACTAAATAATAACCTGCTGTATGACCATGTGCATCTGGTTTCATGGTTTATTGTAATGTTTTCTTATCATTCTCCTGTTCCCTCTGGGGAACTAAAGCTGTTTGGGAGAATGAGCTCGGTACAGGAGCTCTGAGATGAGCTATTGGATGAATGTCTGTATAGGATTCATAAATTCTACATTAATGTCAGGCTTCGGGGTTTATACAACTGGATGTTATGCAAAGGTTGCATTACAGTACAGTACGTACCATATATAGGAAAATCTGCCTATGGAACTGATGTTTGGGTTGCATTGGTACCTTATCTCATATATTCTGACTTTTTCCTAAGGTATCCAGCTTCTAAAGAAAAACAGGTATACACTAATGTCATGGAGATTATTTGAGATATTGGCTGCCTCACATTGGCTGTTGTTGTTATATTCGCACCCGATGTTGTTCATTTTTAGCATGAATATGGCTTGGAGGATCATTTTGACAGCATGATAATTACGTCTTTGTTGCTTTCATAAAGTTTTACCTTGAAGGAATGTTTTTCAATATTTTTAGACCTCAAACCCCAGGCACCGGTTTCAAAATTTAGCCTATAATTTATTACTTTATTTCTAATTAATTATTAAAGAATTACATAAAGTGTATTTAATTTTCATGTGTCTGAGCTGCACAAATGAGCCACATTTAATAATAATAATAATAATAATAATAATAATTGTCTCCACATCATTTATGCCCGAACAGGCACAGCGATGTTGTGCTATTATTGGCATTTAGCAGTGTCCTGCTGTAATGTAATGTCAGATTTAATGGAGAAAAGAAAAAAAAAAAAAAACGTTGGCTCCGGGGCCATGCGGCGACTTTGAGAAGCAGTGGAGGGAGAAATGAGCATCCACAATCTCACCGTTCAGCCCCGCTTCAGGGGCTCGTCAATTAGCGCGACTGACACGAGTCGCAGGGGTTGTCTTGAAACAAAGTGCTATCATAAGTCTCAAGGTGGGCTTCGTGGAAAATGATGACAAGTATGAAAAAAGCGAAGTCATTATGAATTTCCATTAAAGGCTCATTCACGTCAGTTCACTTCGTCCAGGGGATAAACTATAAAAGCTATAACCTGCTGTAGAATTGAATCTGTATAGAAGCTAGAACCAGAATCTGGCATGACCACCTTTTGCTCTGGAAAACGGACCCGCTGTTTCATGCATATGCAGTTTTATAAGAAAACTGACTTTTAAAGGTCATAATCAGTAAAAAGGAAAGATAGAAAGAAAAATACTGTACAACTATATAGATCTAAGATAACAAGGGAGAACAAAAACAAGAGAAATACTGTAATATCTTGCTCATGGGCTCCTGAGTGGTACAACCGAAAAATCATTCGCTCTATTCACCCAGAGACCGCGAGCTCAGATCTCAATAATGCTTTAGCCATCCGTGGCCCGGCAGTCCCAGGGAGCTAAATGGACCATGTGCTTCGTGGAGTACAGGGAAGCGATGACTTACTTGCCCTTCCATATCAATCACAGTAACACTGGCCAATCATAGGAGTCTGTGAGCCCACTCAAGCAAGAGGGCAGATAGATAGTGCTGTGCGCCGGTGAGTGTATTTTTCAGTAAGATAAAAGCCTCTCTTTTGCCCAGTGATATGTTAGATACTTTAATCATTTTACCTCGAATGGCCAGTAAGCGTGCCATATGGCTCAGACGCTCATACAAAGGAAAATGGCACCAGGGGGAGAGTTTTCCTTGCATGTCAGCTCTGTACAGTATTATGACCCCAAGGTTAATGTTATTGACGGCAGGTGGCACTAAAGTGGTAACATCAGTAGAGGTCAAGCGCTGGGGCGTGTCGATGGCAAGGCAAGATGATTTCAGGAAGCCGTGGGACTTATTGTATGCTGTCCTTCACAGTACTGTATGTGTGACTCAAGTGTACATCGGTCTAATAAATCATGTATATGTATACATATATAAATAAATAAATTAATTAATTAACAAAAGCACTTCTTGTCTATTTACAGTATGTAACATAAACAAAATGATTTTTAATGTTTGATTGTACACTTCTTCTAATTACTACAACATTCACTTTAAATATAATGATCAGTGTAACTGTTGCAATACCAATTCCTTTTTTTTTTTTTTTTTTAAGTATGAACTTTTTCCTTTTTTTTTTGTGGGTTTTTTTTTTTTTTTGTCTGCCCTGTTTTGTGTCCCCAGCCATGTGCTTTGACTCCTTTGAGTATTTGATTACCTATAATAAAAGGCTTTGACCTTAATAGCAGGGAATTCAGTAATTCAGTAGAATTTGGTCTAAATTAAAAAAAAAAAAAAAAGCCATGAGGACTTTATGGGACCTTATGCTTATTTTTTGAGGCAAAATTTAATTATACTGTATGCTTTATAAATTTGTATCACATAATTGATCTTGGGTAATGATTTTTAAAAATTGATTTTTTAAAATAAGAAACACTGAAATTGTTAATAAAATAGTTAAAATGAATAAATACATAAATACAAACTCTCAGGAGTGTTATACACATGTCGAGAAATTTGTCAGTCGCCTTCCATTAAAAAAGATATAAAAATCCACAATGGTCACTTAAATAACCTAAAAGCATTAATAAATAATAATTCAATAAACACTGTCTAAAGTAAATCAGACATTACTTTTTATTCAATCAAAAAATGAAGCTGGACTGGACAAAAATGATGGGACCCCTAACCTCATGTGTTGTTGCCCTCCTTTGGAGGCAATCACTGCAATCAAGCGCTTTCTCTAGGTCTCAGTGAGACGTCTGCACCTGTCTACAGGTAGTTTGTCCCACTCGCTGTGAACGGACTGCTCCAGCTGTCAGGTTTGAAGGGTACCTTCTCCACCCTGCATCTTTCAGCTCTTTCCACAGATGCTCAACAGGATTTAGATCAGGGCTCACTCCAAGAATAGCCGGTTATTTTGTTCTTAGCCATCCGTGGGTGTTTTTAACTGTGTTTTGGGTCATTATCCTGTCTGAGGACCCATGACCTGCGACTGAGGCCAGGCTCTCTGAAACTGGAAGTACGACTCAGTCCAGAATGTCTTGACAGATTTAGGACACTCTGTGCCAGAAAATAACCAAGTCTCCTCCATGTTTCATAGTAATGTTGGCAATGTTCTTGATTTTTGCGTCAGCTGATTTGCCTTTCCAGTTTCAGTTCAGTTTTTTTTACCATTTTGGTAAATTGCAGCCTGGCTTTTATATGGTTTTCTTTCAACTGTGGAGTCCTCCTGGGCTGTTCAGTTTTGCTCAAAGAATATCAGATGGTGCAATCTGACACTGATTTGCCTTGACATTGGAGTTCATCTGTCCTTGAAGCTGAAGCTGTCCTTGGCTCTTTGGTTACCATTTCTTTATTATCCTTCTGTTCAATTTAACATCAGTTTTCCTCTTATGGAAACATCCAGGGAGGTTGGCTACAGTCCCATGGACCCTAAACTTCTTCATAATATTTGCAACTGCAGTCACAGGAATATTAATCTGTTTGGAGATGGTCTTATAACCTTAAATGACTACTTTCCACCATTTAAATGAGCTGCCCAACAGGCTGATTGCAAGGTTGAAGACACCAGTGATGATAATTACAGGACACACTTTAGTATATATAATATGTCACCGTGGTCAAAAAAATTTCATTCGTGTCTAGGGCTACCAACAAATTTCTTTATTTTTTACATTTTAATTATTTTGGTGAATCACAGCTGTTAAAGCAATGTCTGATGTTCATTAGTCAATGTTGAATAAATTATTATTTCTTTTGTCAGTTTTATGTGATTTCAGTGATCGTCATGGGCATTTTTTTTTTCCTTAATGGAAATTTTCCCATGTGTGTATTTCAAATACAGTGTGAAAAGGTTTATGCATTCCTTGTAAAATTACACTGCAACTGTTAATTTGATAAATGTAATGAAATTAGCACAACATAAATTAGCACATAGAAGGCAGATTTCTCGTAGACCACCTTCTCTTTTTTTATTTGTTGGATTAAAAAAAAAATCAAGGTTAAAACATTTTCTACATGTTTATTTATTTATTTATTTATTTATCTATCTATCTATCATTTAATGTTAAGTTATATATATATATATTTTTTTATTATTATATATTTTTTGAAGTTAAGTTCTATTCTATTATTTATTTCTTTATCATTTAATTTGAAGTTATATATATTTCTTTATTTGGGTATTTATTAAAAAATTATTGAATTGTTTAAAACATAGTAAAGAAACTGGACTACGTAACTCATTAGCCCCTGCACAACACATGATATTAGTATGTTTTTTATTTTTATTTTACTGTATTCTGTACTGTGTGTAACTGCAACTTAACTATTTTCACGATCAATAAAGTATCTTGATTCTGATTATTAGCATTTGTCACCCCATAAGCAAGTGTGTTCTTCATGCTTGCCTTGTTCATGTTCACATTTATAGTCTCTTTGCTTTCACTGTCTTGCCCTTGTATCCACATCCAGGTGAAAATGCAGGCTGATGAAATAATGTTATACAGAACAAGCAAATAAATAAATCATGTTAGACATCCGTAAGGAGAAATCATCACCAAATTCCCCCAAAAAAGTTTTCGATTGTTTTTTGCTTTAAATCAACGCGTCAATCTGTTTACATGGAAGCAATATCAACAATTCAACAATCAGCATTTCATCAGCGATTAACTTTTTTGTTGATGTTGTTCAACACAAGAATGGAGCGGGGCCTGAGGCGATGTCTTTGTACATAACCTCTATCTCTGTGTACAGACACATAACCCTCTTCACATGTCAAGATAACCCATCTATCCAGGGCAAAAGAAGTACGAAGGAAGAGAATTCTCAAGTGCCTGTTCTTTATAGCATTTCAGCTTTCCCCTTTAGACCTGCCAGGCTCTGAGTGCCTTTTCTCTATTCATGCCTGAGCCAACCTTTCAGAAACACTTCAGAAAACAACAACATGGAGCAAAATGTACCGCTAACACCCGTTCAAGCAGACCGGACAGCGTGGACAATTTTCACCCATATGAACATGGCATAGGTACCATGATAGTCTGATGGTACTGTTGCAATGGTACATATTTTGTATGTACCATGTACTATAGTACTGTTACATAAAATTGTAAAAAAAAAAAATTTAAGTAATGTTGTTTCCAATTTTAAGTAAACAAAACTATCAGTTTTTGTTTGTTTTACTCATTCATATTAATTCATTCTTTACGTACATTATTGAGTAGCTTAGCTCATACTAATTAATATCAATTAGCATTTTTTGTTTAGTTGTTGCAAATTAAATAAATGGGTCGCCACAGCAGACAATCCAGTCCGCGCACAAGCTTGGCACAGGTGTTACACCAGGTGCCCTTCCTGACGCAACCCTCCCATTTTATCTGGGCTTGGGACATGCATTTGATCCAGTTGTTGGGAATCGAACCCGGGCTTTTAGCATGGCAGACGAAACACCTACCACTGAGCCACCAGAACCCTATTATAGGAAGAACAAACTCGCTAATCTCACAAGAACGATAGAGATGGACAAAACAGATGCCTGTGATGCAGACCCAGCTGAAAACGAAATGCCATCAAATTCTTATGAAGCAAACCCCCAGCCATATTTATGTGACCACTTTGATTTCTAATACAAGAAAGGCACCAGCTTTATTATGCAAAGGTGGTCCTTCAATTAAAACAACTAGTTTGAGATTTATATCCTCTTTTTTTTTTTGAACTACACTAGAATCCCCCATCCCATCCCCGCTGTTAAAAAAAAAAAAGTAACTAACTTTTACCCTTTGTAAATGTTTTACTTTTACTCTATTTAGATTTTTATAATGGTAACTTGTACTTCAGTAAAATTTCACTGAAGTAACAGTACATTTACTTGAGTACAAAATGTTATTACTTTTTCCACCTCTATTAAATACCATGGTACTTACTACTAAGTAACACATTGGGTAACAAAGTTCAGCAGGTATCTAATATGGCGCTGTCTGAATTATACATAGCAGAATCTAATATGGTACAGATATACCTGTTACATTTTAGCTGCCACTGTGGTACCTATAAGCACCAGGACTACTCGGCTGAAAATCCACCGGGGTCTGGCCTTTTACAAAGAATAGTTTGAGACTTAACTTTAGTTATATATCCTTTTGGAGTACAGAACCATTATGGACACTCAAACCGTTCACTAATATGTTATGGAACATCACTATACACCAATAACATTAATGCCACCGCAAGATGAACTGAACAACACTGATCAACAACAACACTATACACCAGCAAACTGGTGACAGGACCATTGGCACCCAAGCCTCACCAATACAGTACAAATTGTAGGCCATAATAGAAAGGCACCGGAACACCCAGTGCACCCCAGCCCACCATGCAAGGGTGTCGATCAGGCAAAGAGCGCAAGGCCTCCAAACTCCCCAGACCCCAATCTGATTGAGCATCCAATCAGATCTGATCCACAGACCCCCCCCCCCCCCCTGTAAATCCCACAGCACCCAAAGGATCTGCTGCCAGTGTCCTGGTGCCAGACACCACAGCACACCCCAAGAGACCCTGCAGAGTCATGCCCCAAGGGACCAGAGCTGCTCAGGTGGAACAAGGGGAACCCAAATCCTAGGTGGATTTAATATAACGTTATGGCTGATCAGCGTATACTGTCAGTTTTTTTCAATATTATTATTTTTTTTAAGGTATCAGATATTTTGTTATTTAATGGTCATGCGATGCAATCTATTAATTTTCACTTTATAGTTGCTGAAAACAAACAAACAAAAAAAAACCTGTCTGTCCACATCTCACCAAACCCCTCCCATACTCTATGAAACTTAGACCGGCTTTTTCAGACTACTTTATTCAGTTTTCTAGGGCACTAATACAGATTGGTGGAAAGGAAAGGAGAGGACATGGCACAAGGGCAAGAACCTATAAGGTATCGAGGTAACTTTTTAAAGAGATTTAGATAATTGCACCATTTTCAGCAATAAGGCTAAAAAAGGCTTTAATTACATATTTTATAACACCACTTCCACCAGCTTTTTAAAATTAAAATATCAATAACAATTACAATAATAAGATTTTTTTAATCGTCTTTCCTCATTCGTTTATTCCTGTTACTTTTTTCTTCATTTAAATTTTTTTTTATTATGACCTGTGCCTTTACTTCCCAGAACTGCTTCATAATTTATAGTGGAATTGATGTAGTTTCTTTTTGTCCAAATTCACTTTGGTGAAATATTACACACTAGCTGTTTGTGCCATGTCTATAAACCACATTTGGTGTTACTTCATGCATTCCTGTCATACTTTTGTTTGTAAAATAAAAAAAAAAAAAAAATCCTTTTTTGCTTGTATTTTGCCAGAGCCATGTTTCATCTTTTGCTGCTTTTAGGTCAGTGACTTACTGTATAGTTATATTATGTTTTTGCAATTTCAGCAATTCAAACAACTTTGAATCTGAGATTTCAGATTTAGTTGATTTAATAATTGTATAAATGTCTAAATGATATATGCTGCATGATTATTTACTATACGAATAATACAATTTAATGTGGTTAAACTATTTTTCTATGCATATGTTCCTGGATCTCACATTGTTTTTACATAACAGCTAAATTATGACAAATTATGTCTTAAACAGGATTTTCCGCGGTTGGGGTCTGTCTCTCTCGCCAGTATCACTTCATTAACGAGAATAAAACTTGGGCTGAAGCACAGAGATACTGCAGAGAGAATTATGTTGACTTAGCCAGTATTGATAATGCTGAAGAAGAGCTGGCACTCATTAGAACAGTAGATATCAGGAATAACAGCCCCATCTGGATTGGACTTTATGATGATCTGAACAGCTGGAAATGGTCTCTGGATGATGATGATTTCTACCAGGAGGCAGATACAAGCTTTAGAAATTGGTATATGCAGAAACCAGGAAAGTGGGATGATAAGAGCTTATGTGCAATCTTTTCAGGGTTTAATGGAGCATGGGAGGAGAAGAATTGCACAGATGTGCATCCATTTATTTGCTTTGATGGTGAGTATAGCAGGAAGGTAAATTTATCATTAAACATTTGTCGAAAAAGAATGATGTAGTACACTTTCATTATAGCTGTAAAACTAAGCTCAGGGAGAGTAAATTAGAGTAACGTCATAAAGGTAATGAACTAGAGATGATTCTTTGAGAAATGGTGAAGTAGGCGCACATAGACGCATTGGTTTTTCTGGGCACAACAGTTGAAAATGGTAGAGGGTAGTGTTTCTGAGATGGGGCACCGTACCATGTGTTGGTGTCTGGGGGGCTGTGTGGTTGGGGGGTTGGGGGTGTTGTGTGGACAGGACTTGGTCTGGGTTGTTTTTTGTTAGCAGGAGCTGCTTGTCCGCTCACACCTGTAAACCAGTAACGTCCAGTGAGTTTAATAGGAAAGTTACTAGAATGTCTTGGCTCGCTTGAGAGAAGAGGCTTTAATCTTGTGGGATTTGAAGTTTTGTGTGTATCTTTCAAAAGTTAGGGCCAGGCTGGCAGTTTTTCCAAAGTGCACCAGTTGGCATTTAGTTGTAAAAAAAAAAAAAAAAAAAAAAAAAATATATATATATATATATATATATATATATATATATATATATATATATATATATATAGCCAAAGGGTAAAAAGAATGGGTTCTTATTTAAAAATCTGTTTTTTGTGAGGCCCTAAACAAAGCTCCATAACTCCTAAATGATTTGACCCATCTACCCGATTTAAAGTTTAAAAAACGCAGGAGACCTGGCTTTCTAGTTTGCTATAAGCTTTGTGTGAGAGACTGATGTTTTTTGTTTGAGAGAGCCTTTTTTCTGATTCACTGCCTCTCCACTGTAAAATGCAGTTTATTCTTTATGGAGCAAGTTTTGGAGTAAGTTACTTACTTCAAGCGCAAGACAAAACGCACAAGGCACAAATAACATTTCCCCAGGACTGAGTTAATCTGGACAAACGTACAGTAAATGACGAGGTCTATAAGCACAGGCAGTTAGGGAGGTCTTGAGAACGTGGTACGGTATATCTAGGTGGTGTTCATCTGCCTAGGCTTTGAGCTTCAGTGGTGGATGGTAACAGGATTAGTCCAGAACCATCCTCATTTGTTTCTGATTCTGGGAAATGAACAAATGAAGACTGCAGTCAAATGATCCTATTTCCTACAAGCTTCTGCTACAAGAGTGAGGAGATATCTGACTTGTAAACAAGCCTTTTATATCCAGTCAGGGCTAATAATCAGTATTAGTTGTACATACGGTAATAAATGCAAAACATCTATGGAATGCAGCATTTTTCAACAAAATCGCCAAAGGACAACAATAACTCGGGTTTTTATTTTGCTTTTCTAGCTAAGTCAGCAGCATCTTCCCATGTGTATTACTTTGTAAATGAAAGTAAGACCTGGCTGGATGCACAGAGCTACTGCAGAGAGAACTATACTGACTTGGCTACCATTGACAACATGGAGGAAATAGACACGCTCCTTAATACCGTAAATGGCAGCGATGCCGATTTAGCGTGGATTGGAGGGTACGATGATCTGGACAGCTGGAGATCGTCCTTGGACAAGGATATTTTCTACGTGGAAGGAGAGAAAATGTTAAGGGAACCTGATAACTACAATGGGAAAGAGCTGTGTGTCTTTATTCGTTCTGATGGAAAATGGTCAGATGGAGATTGTAACAATCGTTTGACTTTTGTTTGCTATAACGGTGAGGACAGAGTATCATCACATGAACTACGACAAATTGTGTGAATTTTTCGAATGTGTGTTATATTTAACCTTCCTTCATTACAGGTAGAACCGTAACAGAAGGCTACGTCTGGGTTAACCAGTTAATGCCCTGGGTGGAAGCTCAGCATTACTGCAGACAGCACTACAAAGACCTGGCCAGTGTGAGAAATCAAGCAGATAATAAAGAAATCCTCAACCTCACAGGTGGCTTTGAGGCTTGGATTGGTTTATACAGGACCAGAGTTTGGTCAGACCAGCATGGGGCTGTATATGAGAACTGGAGACCTGCCACCACTTATAGTCCTGAACAACCAGACAATGGTTTATATGCGTATTGGGAACAGGGCAATCAGCAATGCACTGCTGTATCACTCAGCGATTCAGGGCAGTGGACAGACGAGGACTGCTTAGCTACATTCCCTTTTATTTGCTCTAGCAGTGAGTTTGTTTTCTCCCCTATACTTTACACCAAGTGTTTCTAATCTTAGATGGCCACTTTGGCGTCAGATCTTTCTCATGCAAATCAAGCCTGGTTAATTAACATATAAGTAGTTGTCGCATCTGTCTGTTAAACCTAATACCAGACAAAACTCCTTTTCCTACCCTTACTGCAAAGGGTGTTCAAGCCAATTAAATTTAATTTCATTTTTATAGTGCTTATAACATTGAAGTGGTAGTGTAGTGTAGCACTGTCACCTTGCACCTCCAGTGTCCGGGTTCGATTCCCGTCTCTGTGTGCATGGAGTTTGCATGTTCTCCGTGTGCTTGGTGGGTTTCCTCCGGGTACTTCGGTTTCCACCCACAGTCCAAAGACATGTAGGTTAGGTTAATTGGCATTTTCAAATTGGCCATAGTGTGTGAATGAGTATGTGTGTGTGTGTGCCCTGCGATGGATTGGCACCCTGTCCAGGGTGTACCCCGCCTTGTGCCCTAAGTCTCCTGGGATAGACTCCAGGCCCCCCCATGACCCTGAATACAGGATTAAGATGAAATGACTTTTGATTTGGCAAAGAAAAAACAGAACACAGTCTTTAGAGTTGAAACTCCTATTATTTTTCTATATAATCTCCTGCTACATTATTGCACTCATCCCTGCAATTCACTAATGCTTGGATACCATCATGGTAGAACCTTTTTTCAGTACACCAGGGCCATGACCAGACTGCCTGTTCGTCTATAAGGCTGGCCTCCCTGGAACTCCTTTAATGGCCCTAGACATGTGGAAATGGCTTGGTTCAAAGTCCAAGGACTGTATGGAGAATGTGGCAATAACTTCCAGCTGAATTGCTGTAATGTGCAAGTGAATGATGCTGGTGAATGATGCGTACACTTCCCACAGACAGATGTGTCTTTTCCACAAGTTGGTGACAAGTTTTCTGTTGATTTCAAGGATAAGGTGTTCTACTTACTGAATGCTCATGGGAACGACTACAGTGGGCTTAAAGCCTACTTTAAAACCATTTAGACGTTTTATTGCGGTTAAGAGTATGATCACTATACTGTGCATGACATCTTCTATAAATGTCAATGGGTTTTACACCTTCATTCACAAGACATTTCGTCGATCCGGTTTGATTTGAACACTCCTCATACTACTACAACTAAGTACAAGAAGTAGAAAAGCTTCCTGATATTGCACTTTAGTTTTATTTTCCCTTGTTATAAAAATAAAATTTTCAGGAATTGCAGGATTTCCAGCAAATCTCCCAGGAGTCAATAAATTTGCAATTATTTGATGGTTTTGTATAGACACACACTGTATATAAGCAAAATAATATATATAGGCAAAATAATTATATATATAAAAACTGGATCCAGTATTTATTTTGCTTATATATATATATATATATATATATATAAACTGGATCCAGTTTTCATCTGATGTATATCAATAGAATTCCATAAAATGTGCACAGCAATCTTCAGATATGTTGTCACTAATAAAATCTTGATCAAGAATTCTAATATAAACACGGCCAATTTCAAAATACCATCTTGCATGTGTAATATTACAACAGACAATTTTAATTGAATGCAAGTTTCATTTCAAAGAAACATCCAAAATGAGTTTAATAAAGTTTAATAATGCAACTTTGTGAATTGTTTAAAGAATTCTGTACAGGATCGTTATGTACCTATCAGTATCACTTTGTTACTGAGAATAAAACCTGGACTGAGGCGCAGAGCTACTGCAGAGAGACGTACACCGATCTGGCCACCATCGAAAACATGGAGGACGTGGGAAGTCTGCTTGACGCCGTACACGGCACCTATTCTGGTTTAGCCTGGATTGGCCTGTATGATGACCTGAACAACTGGAAGTGGTCTCTGGATGATGATTCTTTCTACAAAGGGGCAGAGAGAAGCTTTAGAAACTGGTTTCAATACAAACAAAGGAATTGGTTTGGAAACAGTTTGTGTGTGCACTTTTCGGGTCTGGATGGAATATGGTGGGGAGCCTCTTGTTACATCTCATTGGCATTTATCTGCTTTGATGGTGAGTAGCTGCAGCCATGATGATCTTACATACCAAGAGCTTCAGACAAAATAATTTGTACTGTACAATTCCCTTTTTTTATTTCAGGAAGAGTAAACGCCGGTGAAAGATATGTCCTTGTTTATCAGTACCTGAATTGGACTGAAGCTCAGCGATACTGCAGAGAGCATTACACAGACTTGGTCAGTGTGAGGAACGAATCTGAGAACCAGAAAATAAGACTATTATTATATAAATATAATTACAGTAGAAGCATTTGGATTGGCCTGTACACTACTAGGTCTTGGTCAGATAAGAGCAATTCTTCGTACAGCAACTGGTATCCTGGTCAACCTGATAATTCTGGACAGGATGAATACTGTACTGCTGCTTTAACTGAATCGGGAAAATGGAGAGATGAAAACTGTGGTCGTGACTTTCCATTCTTTTGCTACAGTTGTGAGTAGATTTTTGTTTTATAATAAGAAGTACAGCTTCTGCTATTTAACTTGAGCTTGCACAGAGTATGTACTGTTTAATTGACGATTGATTTTGTTGCATTTTGTAGCAACGAGATCAATCTCTCATCAGTATCACTTTGTCAACGAATATAAAAACTGGACTCAAGCACAGAGGTACTGCCGCGAGAATTACACTGACCTGGCAACCATTGATAACATGAAAGAAATGAACAGTCTCCTTAATGCAGTAAATGAAAGCTATAAGGGTGTAGCCTGGATTGGATTGTATGATAATCTGGATGACTGGAGATGGTCTCTGGATGATGATGCTTTCTATAATGAGGGCGAGAGAGAGTTTAGAGGATGGTACCGTGAACCAAATAACTACAACGGAACCGAACTGTGTGTTTCCATGTGCTACACAGGGGAATGGTTTGATCTACAATGTAATCAGAGATTGGGATTTGTGTGCTATAATGGTAAGTGCAGAAACTATTTGCTACCTAACACTTTGTTCAAGAGTATATTTTGATAATACTGTGTGCATATTACAAGATAAGCCAAAAATGGGCAGCATAAGTGGCAGTAATTGGTCTCAATCCTGAAAGACCAATAATATAATGACTTACAGCAACAAAGCTTTTGGCGCCACAGCAGACTTTATCAAACTGAAGTTTTCTTAGCAAATGCCAATGCATAACTAACAGTTTTTGTGCTATTAACCGTATTCATCAGAGATCAGCATATATATAGATATAGATTTATATTAAATCATAGAACCTAAATCATAGAACAATGGGGTCATATTGCTAAAGCAATTCCAGAATCTTTTAGTTATAAATATGGCAGCATGATCATACATTGATCTCACATTCAAACAGGTCAATGAATTTGTTGTGTACGGTGTGTAAATATGGCATGTACACCGATCAGCCATAAATACTGATGGAAAATATAAAGCAAAAAGTGGACAATTAGGTCTTTAAGTTGGTGTGTCCGAAGCATTAAAATGGGCAATTTTGACAAGGGCCAAATTATAATGGCCAGATGACTGGGTCACGGCATCACCGAAATGTCATGACTTGTTGGGTGTTGCTGGTTTGCAGTGGTTGGTAGCTAACAAAACTGGTCTATGGAAGGACAACTAGTACACCCCATCATGGCAACAGTATTATTTGGCCTCCCCAGTTCTCAATTTGATTAAACATCTGTGGGACTGTTTGATAGAACATCTGTGTGCTGGAATAACAAGTCTATCTGGGTACAAATTTTAATTTGTATCAGGGTAGTCCAGTGGTACTATGGAACACATGCAAGGATTGTGTCAAAAATATATTATACATGTTTATTTGCGTTGGGGCAGGAGTAGATTAATGAGTAAGGATTTGGACTTATGGTGGTTTAAACCCCACCAGTACCAAGTTGCCACTGTAGGGCTCTTGTGCAAAGCCTTTACTCCTCAACTGCTCAGATTCATAATGAGATAAGAATATAAGTCGCTCTGGATAAGGGCACAATGGAATGTTTTACTTTAATGGTAATATTTATAAAGCATCCTGTGCAGTGTCATTTTTCCTGATATTGTACTCTTTACAGGTTAATATACATTACTTTGGGGAATTCCATGGTACTTATTACTGTAGGTACAACAGTGACTACCAAAGTTGAGTAGGTATCTAATATGGTACTGCCTGTACTTTACCATTCCAGTAGTACGGTATGTACTCAGATATAGTATGTACAAACATATCACAGTAGCTACCTTCTGAATTTTGGTAGCCTTTGTCGTACCAAGTAAGTACTGTGGTATTGATAGCAATCCCAATTGGTTCTTACTCATAGTTGCTCAGATCCTTATGCTTGCTGATTAAATGTGGTCAATATAGTACAGCATTTTGTCTATAGCCTTTTAGCAGCAGTTAAAAAAGAAATGTCCAAATTTTCTTTTTTCCGATATGTTTCTTGGCATGTGTCATTTTGTTGATGTGATGTCAGTCCACTGCCTGTGTACTGAGGAGTCTGATGGCTTGGAGATAAAATCTGTTACACAGTCTGGTTGTGTGGGCCCAAATTCTTCAGCACCTTTTGCCAGATGGCAGGAAGGCAAAGTTTGTGTGGGGGTTCCTGTGGTCATCCACAATGCTCCTAGCCTTGCGGATGCAGTGTGTGGTCTAAATGTCTACGAAGAAGGGAGAGAAACTCAGATCATCGCCTTAGAAACTCAGATCATCGTCTTAGATGTCATCTTGAGACTTGGTTTTGGTGCAGTTTACAAACCAGACAGTGACGACGCTGTCCAGGGTCCTCTCTATAGTCCATGTGTAAAATGTGATTAGGATAGGAGGTGGAGATGAGCTTTGCCCAGGTTTGTTAAACAAAAACAAAAACAAAACAAAAACAAAAAAACAGGTACTGCTATGGAGCTGGTGTTGATGGACCAGCTAAAGTTCTTAGCCAGGTGAATACCAAGAAACTCAGTCCTCTTGATCATCTCCACAGATGAGCCTTGATGTTACAGTATATTGCTCACTTTCTCAGGTACAAGCAACATATATGTATGGGTCTCTGAAAAAATGACTTGGCAAGATGCTCAGAGGCTCTGCAGAACAAACCACACAGACCTGGCCAGTGTGAGGAATGAGACTGAGCTTCAGAAGATACTAAGCATTACACAAGACTTGGAAGTATGGATAGGTCTTTACAGGAACCGATTATGGTCAGATCAGAGCAACTCAACTTTTGCATACTGGAGACCAGAAATTCAAACTCATATAATAGCAGAACCTGATAATGGTTTGTATTCAAATGGACAATTTGGAAATCAACACTGCACCGCTGTGGATAATACTGGCAAGTGGACTGATGAAAACTGTTCAGCCAGTTTCCCCTTCTTCTGCTACAGTGGTGGGTTCATCTATTTTCTTTGTAGTAATAGTAAAAAAATATAGTATATGTCCAATAATTTTTGGATTTTCATTCAGTCACAGTTGAATGGCCAAACCTGCTATAAAAATTGACCATAGCAATTTTCTGCACTGAATAGATTTATGCATGTTCTCCAAATAATAATTATGCCCCCCCCCCCCCTTTTTTTTTTTACTCTTGCAGTTCCCACTCCAGGTAAGGAAGCATGTGTTCTTAAATTTAAATTTATAAGGGTCTGTAGTAGATTGAAAATCCAACCTACAAAACTGAAGTATAGTTTCAAGTCTGTCTTAAATCAAAATTAAGGTGCATAAAAGTATATTACCAAAGGTCTTCGTTGTTATACATTTTCCTGCTCTGCAGTCCCACTGAGCAAAATCGAGTTACCGTCTTTCAAAGTTATGGTGTATTCAGTACAAATTTAACTGTTTTCTTTCCTCAGACCTTCTGGTTAGCCATATGATTATTTCAGAGGAATAAAAAGAGTTAAATGTGTACTAAATACAGAATAGCTTTGAAAGATACCAACTGGATTTAGCTTCATATGAGATGGATTTTTTTCACCAAACGAGGGCTGTGGAATTTGGCTGCAGTAACTTCTGTTGTCTTCAATTGGGCCCAATTACTTACATTGTCTTCAATTGGGCCCAATTACTTACATTGTCTTCAATTGGGCCCAATTACTTACATTGTAAGCAGTTGGCCCCAATTACTGTACTTATGTTGCCTTCAATTGGCCCCAATTATTTACGTTGCCTTCAATTGGGCCCAATTACGTATGTTCTACTCAATTGGCCTCAATAACTTACATTGTACTCAATTGGTCCCAATTATTTACGTTGTACTTACTTTACATTCAAGGTGACAAACTTCACAGTCGGTGTGCAGAGCAGGAAAATCTATATTAAACAAAACCTACTACAATATACTTACATACACTTCAATTTCAGACAGATTTAAAATTAACCTCTAATCAGTTAAGTGGTTAAGGAATCATTTTTTGCATATGTTAAGCATCATGTGATTGTGTTTTTTTTTCTTCTAGAATACGGTACTTTTACCACAAGAGCTATAATAGGACTGCAAGTAAGAATAAAATTTAAGCGAAACATGCTGGACTCTCAGATAAAAGGCCTTTTTTTGATGCAAGTGTGTAACTTTTCTGTATTATATCTTCTAAGGCAATAAATGTCATATTTCACTTCTAGATAATCTAGTCCAGTAATAATTGTAACAAAAGTTACAACAAAAGATACATTTGTTGATTAACTTAATGAGTGAATCACTGAATGTGGCACAGTTTTAAATATGAAGCTTAATTTTTTTTTTAAATCTAAGATTTGCTTTTATGTCAGTTTCAACGAGAACTGAGCAGACTGGGGCTGTCAAGGACCTTTACTTTGAGAGTGAAAACCGTCCATAAGGTCAGGCCGTGAAAGGAGAGGCATTCGCAAGGCATTCAGCAACAGAATACTAAACTCTGAACTGTTCTTCTGGGCTTTATGAGTCTTAAATATGAGGAACACTGAATATGCAGTACATGACATGTTCAAGATACTGTAAATAATAATAATAATAATAATAATAATAATAATGATTACAGCATTCATCAGCCAACAAAAGTCACATTTACGGTCACTTGCTAATAATGTGGATGTTTTTTGTTTTAATGATTGGCGCTTCATGTCATCTCACTTGTGGTTTATGTCCTTTGTGATGTTTATGCTAATGCTAATGCTAACTCTTTAGTTCGACTTTAATTTCTGTTCCTGTGTCTAGTCCTGCTTTTATTTCGAATTTGTTCCTGTGGTTTGTGTAGATAAATGTATACATACTTGTTTGGTTTTGTTTTTTTGTAGGTAATTATTTCAAAAGTTCAACAAACAAAATTGTAAAATTTCGAGCAAAATCCTTTGTTTTTGTCATTTTGGCTATATGCAAGAAACAAATGATTCATGGAAATTATGGTCGGAAATAAATATATATATGCACCATCAAATCAATAACAATAAGCAAAATCTATATTTTACATAAATGGAAATTCATAAAAAAATTTTTTTAAATATGTTGGTCCATGATTTTAAAAAAATTATTATTACATATAAGGGTGCAAAAGACAATATACAGTGAAGCACATACTACTGCACCATGTGATGCATTATGTTTTTTGGCTTGTCTTTACTGTCATAACTAGCATCCAACCTTTTGTATTTTATACAAAATAATTTTCCTATTTTCAGTGCTATATAACAACACATTCATCTTTTTACATTATGCTATGTTTTTCCAATTTAATAAATGAGCATACTGTACAGTCAGGTCCATAACTACTGGAACAAAGATACCACATTGAATTTGAAACGAAACACTTAATGTGAGCGAAGTCAAGACTCCCTGCTTTAATTCAAGGGCTTTGACAAAAGTGTCGCATTATCCATCCATTATCTCACCCGACCTGCCAATTTTGGGTGACTCATAAATAATGGAACAAACTATTATACGTAATTACAAACGTAAGGACTGTCTTTAATAGTTGGATAAAAATTGCCTGCCAACTGCCTGCGGTCTGCCTGATCCCATGAACATGACCAAATGCTGAGTTTTCTCTCTGGAGAAGCTTAGACATCTGACTTTGTTTATGGGTCTTGTTTTGTCAGTCTTGTCTTCAGGAGGTAAGAAGCTCTATCGGGTTGTGAGCAGGTTACTCACTTGGCCAGTGAAGAATATCTCATTTTTTTGTCTTGGGTAGTTTTCACTGGCCTTTCTGTTCGTGAGTGTTTCCTGGTGGATTGCACCTTGTTGTTAAGCGTCTTTATTTCCTTCATAAAGCCACCTCTTGACTGTAGACTTGGACAGTGGCAGGCCTCAAGAGTGTTCTTGACTTGGCTAGATGTTGTAAAAGGGTTCTTCCTCACAATGTACAGATTTCTGCGGGCGTCCACTCTAGTTGTTTTCCGTGGTTTTCCAGACCTTTTCCTCTTGCTGAGCTTGCCAGTTTACAATTCCAATTGTTTTTGCTATCTCTGATGGGTTTATATTGTTTTTTTAATGGCCTGCTTCACTTGCACAGACACCTCTTTGGACCGAATGTTGAGACATCCATTACACAGCTACCAAATGCAAATGTAACACTCAGAACAACCTCCAAGTGTTTTATCTCATTGATTAGCCTTCGAGTAATGAGGGAACAGGCTACACCTGGCCATGCAACTGCTTATCAGCCATTTGTTCCATTATTTATGACCCCTCCACCCCCACCCCCCCAAACCATGTGTTTGTGCGCAAGACAATGGCTGTAATTCCGGAATGGTTAATGCCACCGTAGTTAATGATTTTGTCTACCCCCTTGAATTAAAGCTGAAAGACTCTATGTTACTCACATCTTGAGCAAATCTGATTGTGTACAGCGGCCAAATGCCAAACACATATCTTTGTTGCAAAATTCATGAACCACTTCAATACTTGTTCACTTCACTTATTGCATCCACTGTCTTGCGCTTCATCCTCTGTAGTGTTTCCACCCTATGTTTTCTCATGGTTGTTTCCTGTAATTTCAAGAATTATTCTTTCTCTTAGATTCTAAGTAACAATGTTTCAAGGTTTATTCTGTCTAAAAAAAGTAAATTCTGTCAATGTGTTGTTACAATGTTAATAGTAATAATGATATCCGAAAACAGTTAAATGGATTTTTTTTTTTTGTAAATCAAGAACATGCAATGTATTATTATCTCAGTAATACTTTAAATAAAATGATAAAAAATAATAAATGGAGAACTTGACCCCAGTATCACTCAAGTACAGTTGTTCCTGCAAATGCATCCCTCCACAATACTCCCACACCCGATGATACTTATGCAGGCTTGTTCAGAATATCTTATTCACTTTGATTAGGGCAGTACAACCAGCTAGTGAAAGGAGAGAAAAGGACAAAACACAAGGGTACAAACCTGTGAGGTGAATGACTTTTTAAAGGAGACTTAGAGCATTGTACACATTTCGTTAATACGGCTAATGATTAATAAGTCAAAGAATGTAATCCGTTATGTAAAGCATGCATTGTTGCCACGTTTATCAATACTCATTTAACTAACTCAAAAGAGCTAGGCCTTCAGATATGCTGTACTGTAGACAACAGTATGTTTTCCCCCACTGTAATTCAATACAAGCACAATAGCCTACACCATACTGTAGCAAAATAACATGGAATAGATCCACAAAAATACATTACATGGAAAGAAGAATATTTGCAATATTATTACAACAACTTCTCATAAATATTAATTACCATATTAACCACAATAATAAGGATTCTTTGCTGTCCTGTAGTCCTTTTTCTTCTAGTTCTTCGTCAACATTTGCCCATATAGTGTATATTGCCCATGTCACTGGCGTGTACCACCTGATCACAGAATTTGTATTGAATTTGATGCAATTTTCCAAAACCCCCTATTTGCCTTAATAGGTTCTAAGTAAAATATTCTAAATCATATAATACCTACAAAACACTTTTACTACTCCTCCTACTACATGGATTCCTGTCGTAGTTCATACATCTTCTAACTATTAATAATTGTTTGTTTTTACATATAATAATAATAATAATAATAATAATAATAATACTTCCTTCCTATCATTCTGTCTTACCCAAGCTTACTGCTCTTGCACATACTGGATCTAAAATATGTCATAGTTCACCACTTTGACTTGAGGCTTAATGCATAGTATTTAAAGCCTTTAAAAAAAAATGCTTATATGGTTTTATTGTACCTACATTGTTTTATTTGATTTGCACAATTAATTTAATAGTTGACTTGCGAATTGACCGATAATGTTAAAATGTATCAAGGATTGTGTAACCACTGTTAAAACTATAGGCATTACACAGATCAGCCATAATATTAAAACATTAAGCCCGCATTAACAAAACATTAACCCCTTGGGGCACGATTCCACAACACCTGAGGTGTTGATCTCTTTGAAACCTTTCTATCATAGCCAGCATTGAAATTTTTTTCAGCAATTTGTGTTACACCGGCCTGTTTCTGTAGGATTGGATCAGACTTTCGATGGACCATGGGTGCAAATTCCCCTGGTGGTGGTGGTAATATTGTAGCTGATTGGTGTATTTCAATTTGCATTTAGAATGCAAAACTACCATTGTGTCTTAAACAGGGTTTTGCACAGTTGGGGTCTGTCTCTCTCTCTCTCTCTCTCTCTCTCTCTCTCTCTCTCTCTCTCTCCCTCCCCTGTATCACTTCATTAATGAAAATTAAACTCCGGCTGAGGCATAGAGATACTGCAGAGAAAATTGAAATGTTGACTTAGATAGTTTAGATAACGATGAAGAACAGCTGACCCTTATTTAAGAAGACATCAGAAACAGCATGAACACTGGACTGTATTATGACCAGAACAGCCGGAAATGGTCTCTGGGTGGCGATTCTTTCCACAAGGATGTAACGATAATTTTTAGAAACTGGTATACAACAAAACCAAGGAAGCGAGATAAAAATAAAAAAAAAGAGGAAAAAATCTAAAAAGTTCATGTGCATTATTGACAGTTTTTAATGGAGAATGCCATGAGTATTACGCCACTGTGATGCATTTGATTAAATTGTGAGTACAGTAGAATGTAGAGCGTTTATTCTGCTTAAGACCAGATGTTCTACCATGGTTATACAAATGAGAATAAAATCAATGGTCACCGTTGACCTCCACAGCCCCTAGTTGGACTACAGATGTTCATAGGTGGATGGATGTATCCTGCTTAAGCAATATTTTAATTTAAATAAGTGACTAATAATGATTTGTAAATACCGCCATATTGTAGATCTGACAGTGTGCTGTCCTTGTGCTGTCAAGAACAGCTGGGGCTTATAGCAAGGGACTGGTTATAGCAAGGGACTGAAGTGTCTCAACAAGTGTCTATTTCATCAAAAAAGTTTGGAAACTTCATTATTATTGTTACAGTAGCAGTCAAGGATTTTTTAATTTTTATTCAAAATCATAAAATAAAACAGTAACAACAACAAATGAAAAATAACAAATGGAAATTTGTTATTTTAAGACACGAAGGTCAGATGTTCTGGACCAGTTCCTGCATGAACCGCTGTGTCAAGTGCATTTGCAAATCCCATCAATCACCATGATGAAACTGGCTCTCATGGAGACCATCCCATTATCAGCCTGATTAATAATTGTTGTTACGGTCAGTATCTGTCTAGCAGATTAGTATTACATACAAGGGGCATTCAAGTCAAACCGGGACTGTTGATTGGCCAAATATTCACTCTGTAATGATTTGCTAAAATGTGTAAAATTCCATCCAGAGTGCATTCTCATTTTATACCCAGTTTAGACTGATCTATTGCAACCAAGCACTTCCGGAAGAGATCTGGCTCAAAAATAGACTGGGAAATAAAAACCATATTAAATTAACTAATTAACTAATTACTGTTAAATTATCCTGGGAAAATTGTTTGGTCTTAAAGCAACAATAAAATGCTTCGTTTGTCATATTCTGGAAATACATAACAATTTGCCAAAACCCTGAAGAATTCTTTTCATGTGGGGGAAGAAATGATAAAGAAGTCATTTAATAATGTGATGCAGGCAAACAAACAGAATCCGTTCGATGCTGCTTTTTACAGCTGAATTGATGTCAGCGAGCAGAAAACATTCATTTGTTACATACCTCCACACAGATCCACTCATAGAGCAAATTGAAAAGCTCTTGTAGTGGAGTGTTGGATGAAATTACGGTAAATAGCACACCATCTCTTGCAAATAGACCGGCAGGATTTAACAGTGAGGCAATTTAAAACGGCGACAGGAATTATTAAATCATTTTTTATTTGCTACTACTATCTTATTCCAGACCTTGTGGGATTGTCTTCCCTACTTCCAATTGATTTTGCTCAATCCATATTCATCCATACAGTAGCAGCACCCTGTACCAATCTGCTGGACAGATGCTGACCATAACAACAATCCATATACAGAGATTTTCAGAATTATTAATCATGCTGATACTTTTTCAAAGCTTTAGGATGTAAACGGATTAGCAGATAAAGGTCTTGCTGCGAGGTACTATCACAAGGACCCTTCACGAGAAGGATCCCGCAAGAAGGGTTAGGCTTTTTTCAATCAATCCTTATAATTTGCCCTAGATAGGGTAATACCAACACATCAAATACACTACTAGCCAAAAGTTTTAACAGACCTTCCAAATAATGCCGATAGTGTCCAAAATATGCATAATCTCCTTTGAACAGTTGATATTGAGATTGCTCCTTATGCTCTGTAAAGCCTTCATAACGGCTCTAATCCGAGGTGTTTATTGGTGATTTCTGAGGCTGGTAACTCTGCAGCAGAGGTAGTTTTTGGTCTTGCTTTCCTGGGAAGATCTTCATAAGAGCCAGTTTCATCATGGTGCTTGATGGGTTTTGCAAATGCACTTGACAATACCGTTCTTGCAAGAACTATTCCAGAACAGATGCCGTATTTCATAATTTTGATAAACAATCATGTAGTCTTCTAGAATAAATTTCCCCAAACTTTGACTGGTGTGTGTGTGTGTGTGTGTGTGTGTGTGTGTGTGTGTGTGTGTGTGTATATATATATATATACACACAGTACATATACTGTAATGGCAATTGGGTTACATTCCTGATTGAGTGTATGTTGTTAGAACGTGGGTTTAATTGTGTAAACTCTTGCTCTCTGCGTGAGAGAGTACTAATAAATCACGTTGTAGCACTGCCACATAAGGGGCATAGTGAGTATAGGGGTAAGTAAGCCGGCTCATTAAAAGAAGAAGCTGCAGCACCTTATTCATTGTGCCCACAAAGGTTTATTTGCTTGTATGGACTTTAAGTGTATGGGTTCCTGCTCTGCCCCTAGTGAGACTTTGCCCGTCGGCACGGGAAGACGGTGACGCACGTGGTCACATGACCCGGAAATAAAGCCAGTCCGGAACAGCACTGGAGGGGAGAGAGTTATGGAGATTCAGTGCGCTGTTTACATTATCACGGAGAATATTGAGAGACTGGCAAAGACTGTGCCTTGCGGGTTTCCTTTCCCATCTGGATTAACACCGACTGGACTGCTTCGTTACGGTATTCTCACTCCGCCATCGGCCTCCCGGGATTATACCAGCTTTTCCGGTGAGACCGATTCCACTCTCTCACTCACTCTTGCAATAATCCGGACTCTGGACTTTTTACACCCACACCTCCCTTCCGTTTATTATTGTATATATTTTGTATATATTATTTTCTTAGCTATTGGTTTTGGTGCACCTTTTTTGTTTCATTTATTGTATAATACACTTGTGTTTTTCCCTTACTTGGATTATTGTTTGTTGTTCTTACTCACGGGTTTTAAGGCACTCCGACACGAAGATAAAGATCCCTCCTGTTGTGTAGCATCGGGTACTTTATATCATATCTGAGCGTTACAACATGGTTATCCTGCCTGCTCGTGCTACTTCCGCATTTGGGTTTACCATCCCTGCTACAAAAAATACAAAAAAGATACTAGTCTTCTGGTCCGCCTCCGGTTGCTTTGTGACAGAATGACTGAGCCAGCAGTAAACCCAGTGGATTACGCTCGCCTCTGCGATGTAGTAAACGGTCATGCCAGGTTGATTGAGCAGCTGCACGGTGAGGTCGCGGCTCTTCGTGCTAGTGTTCAAGACGTCGAGGTTGCGGCAGGAGGACGCGGTGCTCTGCGCGACGGTTTCTACACGCTTCTACACCCCTCCAGACGGCCTACTACGAGGGACTGGCTTCCCGAATAAAGGACGAGCTCGCCGGACGAGAGCCTCCCGCCACCTTGGGGGGGCTGATCCAACTCGCCCTCCGAATAGACCAACGACTGCTCTCTCATCTGAGGCCAGCCCCTCGGACCCTGCCGCCTGCCACTCCGTCACCATCACCGACCACGCCACGATCTTTCACGTTTTTCTCCTACGTCCCAATTCCCGAAGCACGCCGCTTTTCCACCACTACCACCACCGGACCCATCGGTTCTCCACCTCCCGCCGTGGTTGACACTGGAGCCGGGGAACCCATGCAACTAGGACGCGCCTCCTTTGGCGATTCAGGGAGGGACTCTGTGCCTATTGTGGGTCAGTGTCGCACCACAGAGCTATCTGCCCTCTTCGTCTAGGAAACGCTCAGGCCCGGTGAGTAAGGAGAGCAACTCGCCGGGCCCTCTCCACCTCTCTGCCACCACCACCAATGTTTCCCATCTCACGGTGCAAGTACACCTCCAGTTTGGCCACAAACGGGTCGGAAGTACGGCGTTCATCGATTCCGGTGCCACTGGCAACTTCATTGACTATGCTTATGCCAAAGAACTGGGGGTGGAGCTCGAGGCGTTTCCCAGCCCGTTCGGATTACATCTGTCGATGGTCTGCCCCTTTCCTCCAGCCCCATCACCACCCAGACTCAACCAATCACCCTAATCATCGACCAACATCAAGAGCAGATCCGGTTTCATCTCACCTCCATTTCATCTCCTCCCATCATCCTCGGGCACCCTTGGCTTCTGCAACATGACCCGCTCATCACCTGGACACATCAGATTCTACAATGGGGATCGACCTGCACTGAACTTTGCCTACGGGCCTCGGCTGGGACATGCTCTAGGGAGTCCGAGGCCCCCGAAGTCGATATCAACGCCATCCCTGCCACCTACCAGGACCTGGCTGAAGTGTTTTGCAAAAGACGAGCCACTCACCTCCCTCCTCATCGCCCCTACGACCTAGTGATTGACCTCCAGCCGGGTTCCGTCCCCTCCCGCGGCCATCTCTACTCGCTCTCCACCACCGAGATGCAGGCTATGGAGAAATACGTAGCCGACGCCCTCAGCCACGGCACCATCCGGCCCTCCTCCTCACCTGCTGCCAAGGGGTTCTTTTATGTAAAGAAAAAAGGCGACGACTTGCGTCTATGTGTCAACTATAGGGGGCTCAACATCATCACTATAAAAAAACGCCATCCATTGCCTCTTACCAACTCTGCCCTGGACGTCCTCTCTGGCGCCACCATTTTCAAAAAGTTGGCGCCTACAACTTGGTGTGCATCAGAGAGGGCGATGAGTGTAAGACAGACTTCATCATCCCTACGACCCCTACGGAACACTATGAGAGCTTGGTCATTCCATTTGGACTCTTCAATGCCCCCACAGCCTTTCAGCAATTCATCAACGACATCCTCAGAGACATGCTAGGCTGATGGGCTTTCGTGTACCTAGATGACATCTTCATATACTCCCATACTGCTGACGAACATGTCCAACACGTCAGGGCGGTCCTCACAGAGATTGCTTGCCCCATCAACTGTATTGTAAGTTGGAGAAGTGCGCTTTTCATGAGCGCTCCACCACGTTCCTGGGTTTTGTCATCTCGCCCCAGGGTGTGGCCATGGACCCACAGAAACTGGAAGTTGTGCGTCATTGGCCCCTACCCAAGACCCTCAAGCAACTTCAACGGTTTCTGGGCTTTGCAAATTTCTATCGTCACTTTATCCCGGACTACAGTATGGTTGCAGCTCCTTTAACCGCCCTGACACGGCCATCTTCTCACCCCTTCACCCTCAACTCTGCTGCCATCTGCGCCTTCCAGGAATTGTCACCGCTTCACCACTGCACCAATTCTCCTCCATCCAGATGCGAGCAAATCATTCGTTGTGGAGGTGGACGCTTCTCTCCCAATGAGGTCCAGATCAGAAGCTACATCCCTGCAGCTTCTTCTCCAGAAAATTTGACACCACTCAGCAGCGATACGCGGTAGGGGACCGTGAGCTGTTGGCCGTAAAGTGGGCTCTGGAGGCGCGATGGGCTCTTTTCTTCGAACATTACAATTTCCATCTGTCGTACCGCCCGGGATCCAAAAATACCAAAGCCGACGCCCTCTCTCTGCAACATGAGGTGGATGTTCCCCAGGTCCCCACGCCTGTCCTCCCACCATCAAAGATCATCGCCCCTCTCCGGTGGGACTTGGAGACGATGGTTCACCAGACACAGGCTGCGGAGGTCAGGACTTCTGGTGGCCATCCATGACAAAGGATGTTGAGGAATTTGTCCAGGCGTGGCCAGTGTGTGCCAGGGCTAAAGACACTAACCAACCAACACCGGCTGATACTAGAGCATGTAGTCCGCCTGCATGGTTTCCCCAAGGACATTGTCTCGGACAGAGGGCCCCAGTTCACTTTCCCGGTTCTGGAAAGCCTTCTGCCATCTGATCAATGCCACCTGCAGTCTCTCCTCCGGATACCACCCTCAGACTAATGGTCAGACAGAACAGACCAACCAACAACTGGAGCGCTATCTGAGATGCTTCATCGCCGATCGACCACCAAGAACCCGGAGGTTGATGTACCGTCGGCCCAACAGTTGGTCCGTAGGTGCCGGCGGCTGTGGGAACAAGCAAGAGCAGTCATTCGCCATGCCAACACCCGCTACACCGCACAACATCGCCGTCGGCACCCTCCGGGACAATTGTACTATGTAGGTGACAAGGTCTGGTTATCAACAAAAAATCTGCACCTCCATACAGAATCTCGCAAACTCTCACCCAGGTTCATCGGCCCTTACGGCATCACCGTCCGGATCAACCCTGTCAAATACCGGCTCCAGCTGCCTGTGACGCACCGAACCAATCCAGTATTCCACACATCACAACTCAAACCCTTCATCACTTCACCTATGGTTCCACCAACCCACCCGACTCCTCCTTCCCGGATCATCGAGGGCGGTCCCGCTTATACTGTACGCCGGATCCTCAACTCACGGCCTCAGGGCAGAAGTATGCAGTACCTGGTCGACTGGTAGGGTTATGGCCCCGAGGAATGGCCTTGGATCCCGGCTCGGTTCATTCTCGACCCCGAGCTTATATGGGACTACCGTCGTCAGGTATCCTCCACCTCAGGACCATCGGGAGCCGGTCCTGGACAAGGGGGTACTGTCATGCGCACTCACCGTGACCAGCATTAGGACCCGGAAGTAGTACGGTCGCGATTCAGGAAGTATAAAAGGAAGCAAAATGGCGCTGCACATCGCTCAGTCATTGAGTCTACCTATCTCCTCCATTTCATGAGTAATCACCATTTTGGGTTACATTCCTGATTGAGTGAGTGTTGTTAGAACGTGGGTTTAATTGTGGAAGCTCTTGCTCTCTGCGTAAGAAAGTACTAATAATAAATCGCGTAGTTATCGCGTGCTCGTGCTACTTTGGGTTTACCATCCACGCTACATGGGCTAACTGCTAGTCTTCTGGTCCGCCTCCGGTTGCTTTGTGACACCAGCATTACACTAGTGCTTGGATACCATCAAGGTAGAAAGTTTTCTCAGTACGCCAGAACCGTGATCAGACTGTTTGCTTCATATTTGAAACCCTGGCCTTCCAGAAACTCCTGTAATCCCCCAAACATGTGGAAATGGCTTTTAGCAGGGTCAGGACTACTGTAAATGTGGGATTTGGCAATAACTCCCAGCAGAGTTCCTGTGTGTAGGGTTCCCACAAACAGAACCATCTCTTCGGCAAATTGGCGCCAAGTTACCCATTGATTTTCAAGCATCAGGCGTTCCGCAGGAAAGACTGCAGTGGGCTCTGAGCTACCTCGGCCAGATTATTATGGACTTCTTTAAAATGTTTGCACCATTCAAATGTTTTACTGCAGCGAACAGTCTCATCACTGTACGCCTTCATTCACAAGAAATTTCATCACACGTCACGCTTTGTCTTGAACACCCCTCGTAGTATGCATTCAAGTCAGTGTTTCTGACAACCAATTTGTCCATGTTAACATGATAGTGTGAATTACTTGACACCCATTGTCCCTAAGAGATATTCACCCATTACAGAGGATTAAAAATAAAGCAGACCCTTATCAGAGAATCAGATGGAAGGAAGCCAGACTTAAAGAGGTCGCTTAAGAAACGGATGTTCCATTTCAATTGAAGGCAGGCTGCCGACTATGAATTCAGATTGTGACAGAGAGCTTAATATGCATTTAAATTTTCAATTAGTACTTTTAACTCCATCTGTATTATTGTATTTCTTTATGTGGAAGCATACTGTTGTGAGTGATGTATTTGCATGTGGAAGGTGAAGAACATCATGCATAAACCGGACAGGAAAATATCTAAAAGATGTAAGGGAACTTGCTTTTAAAAAAATACAAATAAAAAAATAATAATGGACATATTGTGTGGACATTATGTGGTCTTTGTATAGAAATATTCCTCATTACGATTTGTCAGTGCACATGATTTTAAAAATAAGTGTGAGTTTCTCAGTGCACTGCTTGACATTCAGAGTGTACTGATCTCTGCGGTAAATTTTCAGTCCGAGCTTGCTACTCGGGCAATCCACTCTATTCGTGGCAGTATATAAAGTTCACATTTGATTAGTTTGAAGTTATTGGCTAAATGTCAAACCAGCAAAGTTTTCCAAACATTTCTCTCTATATTATGAGCCCTATATTCAAAGGTGCTGACTTATGTTCAAAAGACGCATCAATATTTATTCAAGGATTTTCTGGGGGTCCCATTCAGATTATGAAATCTCAATTCTTTTAAAATAAAAAGTCGAGTCAGTAATATCCATTGACTGGAGTTTCTACACATACAGTCATGTCGTCTGTTATGATGTTTTCAGTCAAATCTGTTGGGGTACTTTAAAGTAAAGGAAATGATGCACTAATATGATGACATGATAATGAACAAAAATGCACTGAAGCATTGAACATGCATTGAAGTGTGGCAGGAGTTTACTACTGTATATTACCAGTTAACTGCTGCATGAATAGTTCTATTCATTAGGATAATTAATAGTTATTCATGAATAACAGTCTGCTACTGTCTTAATTTGACAACAAAATAGCACTTGATCTAGAATATCCTTTTTTGCTTAGTTGTGAAAAATATACCGACACATAAATTTGTGCACACAACTTCATTTCTCCATGAGATGTTGAATTAAATTTGTCATGCTTGGCATGCTTTTAATGAACTTTGAGATTTTAAGTGGTTGAATGAATACAATAGCACTGATTGTGATGATTTGAAAAGATTCCCTACTGTTTTATATTTTATAGATTTGACATGTGGAGATTTGTTAAGCTGTAACATATTTGTACTTAAGGTCCTTCAGTTCCACTATGCTACAGCATATACAGCCATCCTATATAATAATATAGCTGTCAAATGGCAGTCCACTGAGTGGATTTGCAATCCAATATAATAATTTCAGTACGACATATGACATATAGGTAATATTAGTATTTTCTCCCCATTTGATCTCTATATACACCTACTGTATGAGAATAACACTATATGCCAGTAAGCTGGTGACAGGATCACGGGCAGGATCTATGGTCACTCGAACCAAAGGTTCGCCTGCCCAGCTAGAAAAGCCAATGCAGCACAACGTGCCAATAAAGTCAACACTGCCACCTCCAAATTCCCCAGATCCCAATCCGATCGAGCATCCATGGGAGTAGCTGGACAACCAAGCCAGATCCACAGAGGCTCCACGCTGCCCCCCCCCCCACAGCACCCAAAGGATCCGCCGCTAACGTCCCAGTTCCAGTCATCACAGCACAACCCCATAGGTCTTGTGGTATCATGTCCCGAAGACCAGAGATGGGGACAAGGGGAACCAAAAAAACCTAATTGGTTTTAGTAGTAATGGTTTTGAAGCTATGGCTAATGTGCAACACATAAGCTGTTGTGAGTGGTTCAAATGTGTTAAAAGGGTTTTTGGAGAATGTTGAAGCCAGGAAAAAGACTGCCATTGCTTTTACTCCAGCCATTATGTGATATCATGTCATGCAAACACCATTTTATATACAAAACTATTTGGTAATATATGTGTGAATGTTGACCATAGGGTGTAAGAATGGGAATGCACACGTTGGTCACCATTGGCCTCCATGATCCTTAGTCAGACTGTACTACCATGGTCCATAAAAAGATGGATGGAAAACTATATATGTGCTATACTATGAGGTAGAAATACTGTAATGTTACAAAAGTCTATTCTATGTACTAGAATTGGGACTGAAACTGGTAGAGGAGGATGCTTAGGATGCTGTAAACTGAAACTTTTGTATCAATTTTAATGTTTCTCATGATCATCAACAATCCTGGTAATTAAAATCGAATTACCGGCCATTTTTCTGTTTGAATCACTACAACATCACGAATATAAACCATCTTCTCACTGTTTTTTTTTTTTTTTCAGGATCTGGGCACATTTTACACTCAGATATGCTTTTAGTGACTTCAGCAATTAATCATCGCAAACATCATATTTCAGTGTCTTCATTTTCTAATATGTATCTATCAAACGAAAATGTCGGTTCTAAAAGTAAATAGGAAAACGTCACACTTGAGTAAAGAAGCCAGCTGTATTAATAAATGAACCAGTAGCATCATTAATCTTTTATGCTATGTTATTGCATTCTAATGTCTGAACAATCATGCTAGCATCTGGTTAAAACGTAAACAGTTTTTTTTTCTGTAATATATACAGTATGTTTGTGTTGGAAAGCAATACGTAATGAAATGGTATCAAACTGCGCGTGCAAAACATACAAAGTTTTCTAGAGAGTGAAAGATTTAACCGATGTTAATTTAGATTTATTATGAACTACTGTAACCTTAAACAGTCCAGCTAGGAGACAAAAATCAATCCAGCTCAAAGTAGAGCATGTTATTCTCTTGTGACACTATGCAGGAATCTAATGTATGCTATTGATTGCTGCGCTTTTGGTATTAATTTAAGCTGTAATGTTATATAATATAGCACACTACATAGGCAAGGATGCACTTTGACTATATGCAATATTGATCATACACACTGTGTATAAGAATAAGTCTGCTTTGTTGCACTACATGAATAGTTGATCAGCAGATTAAAAAGCCCTTTCTGCATTTGCACATTCAGATTTAGAATAATGTGCAAAAGGTCTCGAGCCACCCCCATTTCTGCATATTTTGCTTCCAAAGAGCCAGACATTGTTCTATTTTTAATATAGTCTTGAGGAAAAGTTCTCCAGATTTCCTGAAGGAATTTTTGCCTCTCATTTTTATCTAATTTAAGGCATGAACAAGTAACAAACAAGTACAGATGATGATCAGGGCGGTGATTCGTATACTGGTGATGCTAAACTTACTTAAAATTGTTTAATTCAGTTCAATTTTATTTGTATAGCACTTTTAATAATGGTCGCTGTCACAAAGCACCTCCATAAAAAATAAAAAATGGATATAGCCTGGGGCGAAGGGGGCATGGAAAAACTCCAAGAGGAAGAAACCTTTAGAGGAACCAGACTAACAAGTGAACCCATCCTTGTTATATGTGTGTGCTATAACCATGAAAATTTAATATAAAGTCCACTTTCACTGATGGAGGCAAAACTGTGGCAAAACCACATGCATCCCGGGCACACCATACAGAGCCACCTCTATGTTACGAGAACTTTAACCACAAGCGGGCCACCAGGATGTGTCCGACATCTCCAGAGGGCAGGAGAGATCAGGATCACTGGTAACTTAGGAGTGCCACAGACAGGTTGAGAGAGAGAGAGAAAACAGATACACTCAAAGTCACATAATGGATAAGGCTGGTGTACAAGCAGGAATTCCAGCAGGACTAGGTATGACAACAATTCTTTTCAGGTTGAAGCCCACGCACAGTACATGTCTGTCTGTCTTTTTGTTTAGCATGGTATGGAACTCTCTGCCTAACTTATTAATACAAAGAAATCACATTTTTCCAAGGTTGAGTATCTTACACATTGTTCAGGCTAAGTTGTACTTTTCTCATCCCCAGCCAAATACCCTCCCTGTTTGCTAATCGGAGAGAAACTCTTGTTTTTCGAGAAATCGAAAAACAAGATCGGATAAAGATTAAGTTTCGTCTTAAAATTACTCCAGCGCTTTAGAATTCATTTGTACCACTTCAGCGCTGTTATTTCACTTGTGAAAATATGAACTAATCCCAGTAAAAATATTCCGTTATCTTTTCTAATTAATATCTATTAGTGCAGGTGTCTGTTTACACTGAGCAAGTAGCTTATTAGTAGCTTATTTTAAAGTAGATTATTAAATCCTGTACATAACTGTTGGAAACATATTTGTTATGAACGCTTTTATTTAACACTAGCTGTGGCCATGACTTGCACATGATCATGAATCTAATTGTACACTCATTTTTATGATATAAGGGCGTTTTCCATTTAAATGTCAAAGTATCGTATCTTCTCTTCTTGTGGGCCAATTGCAATGTAACGAAGCCTATATGTTTCCTCAAGCTCAGCTAAATACAACTGTAAAAACCCCATTTAAATACATTTAGTCATTTTTAAGTGATGCGTGCACAAACAAACTCAGGAACGGATTACTCATCTTACACCCCCTCCCCACCTCGCCCCCATTTCCCCCCCAAAATATCTTCAATGTACAGACATACTAACTTTTATTATATAAATAGATTTTGTTTTCACAGAAGCAAAGGTTAAACTTAAGGCAGATATCTAAGTACTATTAAATTCTGTCCAGACGCACCTACAGTTTGACACACGCACGCACTGTCAAAACTTGCAGTTTGTAATCTGGCACATAATAGCTCATAACTTCCCTTCCACTCAACATTTTGATTTTATTTATGGTGCAGGTTTAACTTCTGGCTTTTTTATTTACTCTATACAGAAGACCACTTGCTCACTTTCATAGTGATTTTCATAGTTTGGTTACACAATTGAGAGAGAGAGAAGGAGAAGGTTTGGTGTGTTGTAGTGCTGGTGATGTGAGAGTGAAGTAAAAAAAGATTTAATGTCTTAATAGATCCTTGTATTTTTTTATATATTTATTTATTTTTATTTATTTATTTATATATTTATTTATTATGTATCAGCCTAGAAAAATATTTCAGGTTAGTTCAATACTATCAGCTGTGTACATGTGAAGTACAAAAACAGCTGACGTTAGCAAGCTAATCAGCTCGGGTATGCATGCTACTGTAGCTAAAAACAAGCTCTTGTTAGCGGTGCAGTAGTCTAATCATTTTGAATGAATAAGGATGAATAAGATAAAACATTCTATTGAAATATATATTTTTTTAAATTACTGTTGTCTGATAAATAGCAGCACACACACACACACAAAAACCTGTTCAGACCTTTTAGTCTGAAATATGTTTGTTTTTACTGTGGTACCTCTGCATATAAATTTAATCCATTCCAGAAGCGAGTTCTTGTTTTGAGAGACACATTTTCACATAGGAAATAATGTACATGCAGATAATTTGTTCCTGCCACCAAAATTTTACCAATATTACCAATTTCCAACACTATAATTATGTTTTTCCATATAAAAAAATCTAAACATTTAGAAAAGAGATGTAAATCAAGTGAAATATAAAATAAATAGACATTCAACTTAACTACACCTTAATTTATGATTCTTCTTGGCACTGACTGTTTTAAAAACAAAACTGAAAGTCACTGCCTTATCTTCTTGCTACCATCTCTTGTCTTTCTATTGACGCGAACATGCTTTGAACAGTTCCCAGATGTACACCGTTTAGTTTGTTCGCTCGTATACCAAAAATGCTAATGCTAATGATCTTGCAAAATTTCAGTTCATATGCCAAGGTACCTCTGTATATTGGGGTTTTTTTTTTTTTTGTTTGTTTTTTTTTGTCAGCAATTTTATAAACATGACCCCCAAAGTCATTCACATCTGTAACAGCTGCAACTTGACTTTCTAGCAATTGAATGTGTGAGTGCTCTGAAAGACATTGCTAATGGTAACTCTAGTTATCGTGCTAATTCTAGTTTAACCAAATTTGAATCTTTGTGTATACGGGTGAATGGATATGGTGGCAGGCTCCATGAGTCAAAATAAATTGTCCAAATCTTATTCGGCTCCACCCATTAAACTGTTAGAACGCGATTTTTTTTCTCCTCACAAATTGTACCTATTGCGCTTTTAAAGGACAAACGGCTAAGCTCTGTAACCTAGCGCTCAAGGTTTTATTCTCACAGCATGTCTGTCACATCGAGATAACGATAATGGCACCAGATAATTACATTGATGTGTAGGGGAGAAGGCTAAAGCATCATGAAATGTTCTTGAGTAAAAGGCGATAGCATTTATTTCATTCATTCATTTATTTATTTATTTTTATCAGAGAAGGAAAAATTCCAAAATCTTCCATCCAACAGCTTGAACAGCTCTTTGTTTTCCTTGTTTACTTCAGCAGCCATGGACATAAAATGGGGCTGGCAAACATTTTTTTTCAGCATTCACTTGTTTGTATTGCTAGTCTCTCCTGAGGGTTTTCTAATTTTATGCACTGACAATATTATTCCTTCTCACCATTTTTATACTTACCAGTAAAATATAGCCAGGGGCTTCCTTTCAGCCATCTAAATCAAAATCCTTTTTTTCTGCCCTTGTTAAAATGTACATAAGTAAAGAATACAGGAAATGATTTAAGCAAGGTCACACAATATAAATGCTCCATTGTTACCGAATCTTAACCGCCCATGGCTCTGTCACCGGTTTACCGGTTTTATTTCCTTGGACCACTTTTGGTATGTCTTGACCACTGCAGACCAGGAACGTTCCACAAGAGATGCAGTTTTGGAGTTGTTCTTCACAATCAATTTGATCACAATTTGACTCTTGTCACAGTAGCTGCGCTAACAGTATCTCATTACAATGGCAACTGGTAGTGGATGAGGCATACTGTATTTTTCCTGAACTGATGGTGGAAGCATAAAAAATAGCCATGCGTAAGGATTTGAGTGACTTTGATAAAGGTTTTAATTGACCAATTACAGCTCATGAAAAGAAAAAATCCAGTAACTTAAAATGTCTGAATATTTCATCAGATAAAAAAAAATAATAATAATAATAATTAACATAGTAAATTATTTATGTACTAAATACTTGGTCATGACTCCTTTTATGTACTGCATTAATGCTGCATGGCATAGAGGTGATCAGGCTGTGGCTTTGCTCAGGCATTACTGCACACCAGGTTGCTTTGATAGCAGCCTTCAGCAGTCTGTATTGTTAGGTCAGGTGTTTCTCATCTTCCACTTACAACAGTCCATAGACTCTCTATGAGGTTCAGGTGAGGCGAGTTGTCTGGCCAATCAAGCACAGTAATATCATGCTCAGCAAATGAGTTAGTATTGCACGGTGGACAGTTGTGCTAAGTCCTGAAAGGAAATCTGCATCTCCATAAAGCTTGTCAGCAGATGGAATCATGATGTGCTCTAAAATCTCCTGGCAAATGGTTACGTTAGACTTTGGACT
>JAAGKR010004640.1:0-45181 GCA_011419295.1 Clarias macrocephalus
TTTTTTTTTTTTTGTAATGGCTGCTGGGAAGCAAGAGAAATAATTTCATATGTTAAAAACTAAGAAAAGGAGCAGACGCAAGAAATGGCCATAGCATTGTCTTGTATAATTAATCTGAATTTGATTAAAGTCATGATACATTAATAAGGATATACCTCCCTCCCAACCCTTGGTCCTGAATAAAGAACCAACAGAATCCCTGCTGGAAGAGTGTTATCTTTGCCCTGTACTCAATCCTGGCCATTTTCCTCATGACATGACGCAGTGTACTGAGAAAATCAGAAACGGGTGGAGTAATTGTACTTTGTTCCAATGGTTTTAGCATATTTATACTATACTTAATCTTAAAACTTGATCTTATGTTATGAAACAACTCTCAAAGCTCTGGTGTTATTTAATTCATCCGGTGACTGTACAATACACATCAATCACACTGAATTAATTTTGCATCCAGACACTTTCAAAAACATGAGATATCAACAATCACCACACCTTTTCGTGCTACACAGCGTTCGAGCTAGTTATGAGCTAGCATAACTAAGCATATTTTCTTTGCTAATGCCAGTGAAGATTAGCATGGATTCCCGACATGAATTCTCTGAGTCTATTTCTAGTTATTGTAAAAAATTTGTTTAAATTGTTAAATCATAATTCTGGTTAATTTGTTAGCATACTACGTGATGCTAGTCTTAGTGTTGTAGACGAGTCTGAATGCTGAGTTCAAGCAAAACAAAGCACTATTGAAAATTATCAGTGATCTGAGTTATAGTTTAAAATAAGGCTGTTGATATTAACATGTTAATGTGTTAAATCTAAAACATTTTATGCTTTTTTTAACAGAACATTTATAATATGACCAAGTTTGACCCTGATGGCTTCCCATAATCGCAGCTTGGTAACCCGGCTGTGAGTGATAACGGTACGCTTACCGCGGCTACATCACCAGGTGTAGATGGAAGTTTGGATAAAACGAAAGTTGTGTGCTCGAGCGACCTTCAAGAGGAACTATTTTTACAAGAATACATTTACTGTAAGATGTGGGAGTGGTGGCTTTGGTGGCTAAGGCTCTAGGTTGTTGATTTTTGGATCTGTGGATCTGGGTTCGAGCCCCGAAATCGGTGGGTTGCCCCACCCCATATTACCCAGCCACTGCATGCAGCCCTGGTCCCATTCCAGAAATTTTAATTTAACATTTGTTAAAGGTAAATGTTTGGAATATTATAAAACTGCATAATCTGTTTTCTCTGACAAGTTCGACCTGTATTTCTTTATTCCAGCATCGCATGTTCATAAAGTCAATCTGAGTATCTTAAAATTGTAATTAATCGTGATTAATCACAGACTATGACTGGAATTAAATAGATAAAAAAATTTAACCAATTCACTGCACTAATTTTGAGTAAAGTAAAACCACAGGTAAAAACATGACAAACATTTTAACAGTAAAAAATATTTGACTGGCAGGCGGCACAGTGGAGTAGTGATTACAGCACTGCGGCCACATACCTCCAGGGTCGGGGGTTCGGTTCCTGCCTTGGGTCTGCTTGCGTGGAGTCTATGCTCATTGGTTTTTCTTTCCAAAGACATGCAGATCAGGTTAATTGACATTTCCAAATTGCATGTAGTGTGTGTGAGTAATGCGATGGATTGGCACTTTGTCCAGGGTGTACTACAGTATGCCTCGTGTCCTAAGTCTCCAGAAATTGGCTCCAGGCCACCGCGACCCTTTTAAGTACTTTTTCCCTATTCTAAATAAAAGCACTATATAAATAAAGGTGAATTGAAATGAATGCCTTCCACCTACTGTAAACACGAGGGCTGTACTGAAAGTGTCATTTTTTTAATTAAATGACGTAGGTGTTTTAAATTGCACATGTTGGTAGAGTAACTGGTCCTCCATCACAAGCCATGCATTTGAATCCTCTTTGAAAATCCCCTTTGTTGCTGTTGATGGTCTCCCACTGCGCTACAGAATGTTTACAGGGACGACACCATTGATGAGAGCAATGTGCACAGAAGGGAAAACCAGCACTGAAGTCAAACCATGCAGTGAGAGTCCATCAGCTGGAACTATGAGTCTGCTGTATGTTGAGGAATGCCGTTGCGTAGAGGGAGAGTTACACTACCAGCATGTGCGATTTGAACCATGTACTGTATGTCAGCTAATTAAAACGTATGCCCAGATTTGCATTACTTTCGGTACAGCCCTGTTGAGTGTTGAGATACTTCATACAGTGATAAACAGTAACATTTAAATAGATTCATATTTACATGTGCACTAATCCAAATATATAATCCTCCCTCGGCCTGCGTTTGAAATTTTAGACATCGGGAAAACATAATGGTGTAGCAGCAGACAAGAAACCCGCTCATGTTTATCCGTTTTTTTTTTGTTTGTTTTTTTGCCTCGGTGAACTTCCACCTTTGCCTCGGTCTTCCACCGGAGAAGACGCACACTTAGAGCTCGGTCAGGAAGATGGACGCAGGAGCCACCGAACCAGATCAGCAGAATGTGCCTTGTTCTATTGTCAGCACTCCATAAAGAAACATCAAATATTGAAAGGGTGCATTAACATGGGCTAAAAATTGATGGCTTGTCTACTGTGTGCGTGTGTGTGTGTGTGTGTGTGTGTGTGTGTGTGTGTGTGTGTGTGTGTGTGTGTGTGTGTGTGTGTGTGTTAGAGTCGCAATAATGAAAGCAGATGCCCATGGCCTCTTCAGGAAACACCTTAGTCTTTAAAGGCAGATGTGATGGTGAAACTCCAACAGTCCAACAGCGGCACCTTTTTTATCTCAGGTTGGGAATTTGCTGAATAAAAAGTGAGAATCTCAAGCGGAAGAACAAACTGAAATCTCTGTAGTTAATATTTCAGCACATTGCATGTACCTTAAAAGGTTTCTGGTCTATTTTAGTCCATTTAAAGCTCTCGATTCGCTCTGTGAGACCTCCGCAACAACACCGGTTTACATGCGTAGAAATCTTTTTTTGTTTGTTTCTATTTTAGCCAGAATGAAACACAAACAGCGGGTTTACAGCAACATGCTAATGCTAATCATAATATGTTAGCATTCCGGTCATTTCAAGGACGGCCCAAGGTGGAGTGCAGGTTTATGGCTGCTATACAGAGCTGGGCAAAGTACACAAATATTTTACTTGATTTCCAAGGGCAAATATTCCTCAAGTAAAAGTTGAAGTCCTCCGTTTACTGAGTACTGGAGTAAAAGTACATTCAAATTTACTTGAGTTTTAAAAGTGCTTCATGGGTTTCCTCCGGGTTCTCCGGGCTCCTCCCACAAACTAAAGACATGCAGATTAGACTGATTGGCATTTCCAGTGTGTAAATGGCCCGTAGTGTGTGAATATGTGTGTCAATGTTGACTAGCGCGGTTGTAAAAATGGCAAGGAATACAATGTTCACCACTGACCTCCACGGCCCCTAGAGGTTAATAGATAGATGGATGGAGATATTGATCCAGAAAACTTTCAATTGGGTGGAAAAAGCTTTGCCTACAAATTGTTTTGTGCTTATACTTGAAAACCTACAGTATAAAAGGACGATTGTGATTTTAGAGGCTTTTTACGTCTGTAGAAGTATACAAAAAACGCATACAAAATTTAGAACACTGTGTCTAACATAGACTTTGTCATGATTTATCTCCTTCTGTGTCTGAAAGGAACAGTTTATCTAATAATAATAATAATAATGTGCTTCCTTATACAACGTGACCACTTCAATCCTCTCTGTCTCTCTCATTCAGAGAACTTTTTCAGAGAAATCGTTGTTCATGTCATAGTGTGTGTGTGTGTGTGTGTGTGTGTGTGTGTGTGTGTGTTCCCTGTGATGGATTGGCACCCCGTCCAGGGCGTACCCCGCCTCATGCCCTAAGTCTCCTGGGACAGGCTCCAATCACCCCCGACCCTGTATACAGGATGAACATCAGTGAGTGAGTGAGTGTCCAATTTTCACTCGTAGAGTCGAAGCTTGATGTCAGAATCAGTTCTTTGCAGAAGAGCCCTGACTCTAAGCAATGTCCAGCAGGCAGGCCTTGGTTTCTCTTTATGTGCTGCATCGTGCTGAAGCATGAGATGTCATAATGGGAGAGACTGTGGATATAATCAGA
This sequence comes from Clarias macrocephalus, assembly GCA_011419295.1. Lineage (NCBI taxonomy): Eukaryota > Metazoa > Chordata > Actinopteri > Siluriformes > Clariidae > Clarias > Clarias macrocephalus. The sequence continues at coordinate 4,123 of JAAGKR010004640.1, forward strand.
GTAAATCGTTCATATGTTTATTCATCTCCACTTAAGGGCATTGTAGAGTACTCCATCCACGATCAGCCTGTTTTTTGCTTTGTTTTGTTTTTGTTTTTGTTTTTTCCGTGAAAGGAATCTGGCCCATTTCCCCAGGAGGATGAGCGAGCTGAACCACGTTCTTAACCGAGACACACTCATCTTTGTTGTCAGTTTTTGCCTCCAGCTTCCTGCGGTTTCAGAAAAGAAGGACGGATGGTTTCCTTTGAACAACAGCGCCCTCTGCTGGCACAGGAGTCAGCACTCTGGCAGAAACAAGATATAATAACTATTGAAATCTAGTACCGTGTTTAATTTTAGTTTTTGTTTTCATAAGAAAATGTGGACTTGGAAGTGGTGAAACTGGAAAGTGTGCGAGATACAGAAATGTGGTATAAGAATCAACGGTAGGAAGGGTTTATTATTATTATTATTATTATTATTATTATTATTATTATTATTATTATTATTATTATTATTTAATGTCCCTTCTCTAACAACTTAATTTTCACAATCTCGAATGTAAATTGGTGTTTAATTAACATGCTCAGTGTTGAAATTGACTATATACAGCGTTTATTTGCATTCCAGAGTCTCATTCATTTCTCTTGTGTTGATGATGAGAGAGTCGGACCGCTGAGTAAAGTCTTCTCCAGCACATCCGCACATTCAGCACAACCCAGACCCGAGCAACAGAGGCAACCCCGGATCATAACGCTGCCCCCACAGGCTGGTACAGAAGGCACTGGGCATGATGGGGTAAATCTGGACTCATGACCTTTTTCCGTTGCTCCACAGTACAATCTTTATGCTCCCTGGGAAACTGAAGCATTTCGATTAGTCTCACTGATGAAGTGGTTTCCTTAATGCTACACAACTGTTGAGTCCCAGTCCTTTGAGTTCTTTTGGCATTGTGTGGTGAAAATGTTTTTGTGTGGTGTACAGTTCTACTGTTGTGTTTTTATGATTTGATGTCACTTATATTTTAAGTCATCTCCCGTTAGGCTCATTCAGGATGTTTTTCCAGCCATTTATTCCTCAGAGATGATGGTTCAGCATCGTCCCTCCAGGTTTAAATAGTGCATTGGAGCCGATTTTAGTACTTTCAATAATCTCCTTAGTTGTTTTCTTTGCTTGATGCAGGACAGTAACATGAAACAGAGAAACATCTTTGCCATGTGTCTTCTGACGTGGTTGCTTAATGAATTAGAAGCTCCTCACTGTATCAGTTAGGGTTAAATGACCGTATTAATCAGTAATCATCCAGTGTAAGGGTCTTAGTTAAAGCCAGGCGGTAACTTTTTCGGCTATATATATATGTTTCCATATAGGGTGATTATGGATTATTCATAGTGCTCAACATGATCATTTAAAGAGAATGTAAAATAATCATTGCGGTGGATGAAATTCATGCTAAATTTAGTGCCATTTCCTGTCGTTGTCATTACATGAGAGACTTTTGGATATAATTTATATTATTATCTATTAATTATTATTTTCTCATGATGATTTTAAAATATCAGAGCCGTTAACAGAAATGGAAAAAATAAAAATAAAAAATAAATCTTTTCCCAGGGACAATCAGAAGCATTCAGAGTGGATGAACTCAGTATTTCATGGAGCACAATCGTCTCTGATGCTCGAGTTCATGAAGTGAAGTGAAGTGGAGAGAGAGGTGGAGTGAGGTGGAGAGAGAGGTGGAGTGAGGTGGAGTGAGGTGGAGTGGAGAGATAATTGAAGTCAGGACTGAAGATATGAACCATAATGGTTACGCACATTCAAAGATTTCATCCAGTACTGAAATAAATACCTGTTAGTTCAAAACAAAGAAAATAAAATGACTAATAAAATATTTATTAAAAGCCCAATAGAGTCAATGTGCCATAAAATATCAGATATATTGAAAAAACTGAATGACTTTTGACAGGCTCTCCAACATAAGGCCATAAGAGATGGAGATGAAGCTGTTCTTTTAGATTTTCATGTTTTTCTCTGATTAAAAGCTTCTTTTCTCTCAATATATTTGTATTAATGGCTATTAATGAGTTCCAATCTCACAGACTCAGATCTGTACGTACATTTATCTTGACGAACACACCGGCACAGAGCTTCAAGGAAGACACGATTACATTTTTCTCCTTGGCCAGCAGGTGCCCCTATTTCACCAGCTGCCCCATAAGATGGCTGTAGTGCCAGTGAGGGCAAAAGTCCGCTGCGACCCATGACGTGAGGGTGTAGGGAGTTCGGAATCGGTCAGGGGATCATACAAAGTTTTTATTCTTTAATTTGATTATGATGTGAAGAACGGGCTTTATTGTCTTATTGGAGCTGAAAAAAAACAGGAAATAGCAAAAAAAAAAAAAAATTCAGAGCTAAAAGTCACCATTCCACCATTGTACAACATGTACATACTGTACCACAGCACAACACAACACACTGGGGTACAAGTACTATCAAGGACAAGTCCAATGCCAGGACTAGTTGAGGTCACATCAAAGTTTAGTTTTAAGTGAATCAAGGTCAAGTTGTGATTGAGACCAAAATCTCTTTAACTTCAACTGTACATTGCACTAAGGTTTGGGTCATATTCCCTACATATACAGTACAGCGACTCAACAAATTCTGTCCTTTGGATGAAACTCTCTGTAAGTTTATTCTACCTACATTTGAGTGAACTGGACATGAATGACCACTGGATACACTCTAGGGTCTTGATTTTCCAACACTTTTCATGAGTTAAAATTAAACTCCCATAGAGTTAAAATTCTAAAATGAGTAAACTGTATATATAACTTCTAACTCGAGTTAATTGTAATAATAACTATTTTGCTGTGGTAAAATCCAAAACACTAAATAAACAATAAAAAAGGAGATGAAAAAATAGTAATTACTACAAATTTATTACAAACACATTTTAAAAAATGCACAATATAAAACAGCCGGTATAATAGCAACTAAACATTTGTGAAAATCTGTGGATAGATTTCAGCGTTGAGATTAAAAATATCATTTAAAAAATGACATAAAAAGAAATTCAATCTTTCCATCAAACTAAAGCAGCGTCAATACAACATCCCAATGCATTAGCTGTCATACAATCTACAGAGTTCCAATTATGCAAATCATACACTTAAGACAGCGGGACGTCAAAACATTTGAAACATCTCCACGTTCTAGAAACACTACCTTCGACGTTTTTAATTCTGCAGCTGGGTGTGGCAAAGCAGACCAACTAACACCAGGAGTATCTGAATCTCCTCGACAACCAGTGAATAAACACCAAAATTTAACACCACATCAGAGTAAACCTGGACTGACGGTGGTCGAAGTTAGAAAATAAACACTTTCACACTTTTATGTCTAACTCCAGAACATTAAACTCATTATTTTCTGTTGAAATAACCAATGGAAAATACCAACAATTGTGAGTCAGTAAAGATGGATTGATGGATGGATGGATGGACACTTTATTGATCCCGAATGAAATCCCTACAATAACCAGAGTCATACTACAGACAAAGGTTGAGGAAAACTACAATCAGGCATAAACTGGAAAAAGCTAAACTTAGAATACACAAAAACAACTCCGTCAGAGATTGAAGGCTTGTTAACCACTGGTTAAAGAGCACAGACTTCACATGTGGAGACGTTTATAAAGTTCTCGTACACCCGAGATGAAACGTGGTCTCACCTACTGTAGGTGAAAAAGTGAATTTTCAGATCATATACCACAATTTTTTAATCTCCCAATCCATCCTTCACTTTTTGTACAGTTAATATGCATACTCATTTATAATTTTATCTAAATAGAGTTTCATGCCCTGTTATGTACAGTAGTGTCCGTAACTTTTTTGAATTCAAATCTTTGGTCATGCAGATGAAACTTGGCCAATTTAGATTTCTCATGAAAAAACATTACACACAAACCTGGCCACAAAACATAATAAAGGTGTGTATCTAATTTGGAAAACCTTTGTTGTTAGTAATAAATTAAATAAATAAATAAATCCTTAAATAAATAAGTCCTTAATTTTGCATGGATGTAATAACAATAAAAATACATCATTTTAATTTAAGAAAAAAAAATTTACATTATGCTTCTATAAGCTTACACCAATTTTAGTACCAATATTCATAAAGAAATATGAATATGAATTTGTGTTTTAAAACATATAGATAGATATAGATAGATTTTTTTTTTTTTTTTTTTTTTTGAAGCGAGACAGTATAACGCTGACAAATAGCCATTTTTGGGGCACATATAAAATCATCTCTCCAAAACAGCTGAAGTTAGAAACTTGAACTCTTAGCGAAGCGAGCTTGGTCACTTACTTCAGAAGCTTCTTTGACACAAAAAATAAGTACCAAGACTGTGTTTTGAGTAGGCGATTGAGTTCAGGTGGGTCCAATCTGTTTTCAAGCGGCTGTGAGCGTGAGAGCTGGAAGATGGAGTCCATTGCAGCCATGCTTGTAGGCACCACTGTACACTGGGAGCTGGAGTTCAGGGGTGAAACCTGACAGTCGCAGAATGAACGGATCAACTTGTCTACTTGTGTGTCTTAAAACATGTAAAGCTAACTACTACAGCACCATTTATTTATTTAATTAATTAAATAATTTCCATATCTGTAACTAGTCATATGAAACAATATGTTTGGTGTTTGTAGGGAACTAATAATAAAAGCCTAGAAATAAAATGTAATCAATTAGGCAACAATTTGATCCAGTGTCTTGAATGAAGTTTAAGTAAAGAAAAGTTTTACATTTTGCACTGCAGGATAATGAAGTTAACAATTAGGACAAGCTGTGTGTGTGTGTGTGTGTGTGTGTGTGTGTGTGTGTGTGTGTGTGTGTGTGTGTGTGTGTGTGTGTGTGTGTGCAATCTCAAAAATATTGTTTATGGAGGTCATAACTGCATAACTGTGTCATACCGCATGACACGCTGTTATCTGAGAAGCACAGATAAAACAGTAACAACTGAATCAAAGTACGTCATATGACATTAGTATGCAACCAACTGGTCTGGTCTGTTAGCTGTCCTAGAAAAGGAATTAATAAATATTTAGTATAGTTTATCTCCAAAGAGCTCTTCAAAGGTTTAAGATGAAGGGTTTCTAAGGGTGGACAGTGAACTGGACAAGAGCGTTTCCATAGCCATCCTGATTCAGCTCTGCGTTCAAAAAAAAAAAAAAAAAGGACACAAAAGTTTGACTGTGAGGGCCAAAGAAGGGAGAAACGAACTAGAGATTAGTTTATAAACTGGTTTATTCCATCCTGGGAAAGTACGTGAGATGATTTTTCTAGTATTTATTACAGTCAGTTGATGTTTCTCTGTTTTCTCACTTGCCTGTTCATTCCCATGGTTCACTCTTCTCTCTCACACAAAAGCTACCAACCGGGGACGGTGAAGGCCAACACCTGCATTCTCTAAGGCACATAAAGCTAAGAAACACATGGCTGAGTAACTCACACTGAGCTGTCTGCCCGCTTGGAAGACACAGTTACAGTAGAAAGTTTTGCAGAAGCTGCTTGTTTTGAAAGTAGAGAAGGAGCACTTTATTAATCCCAAAGGGAAATTAGATCATTAAAAAATAATCAAATTGACCAATTTTATTCTAATAACATTCCCCAAGACTACAAGGCCAAAAGGCAAGTGCAAGATAATAATGTTTTGTTTCCACTATGTTTATGGTCAGATGTGATTGGGAAAGGAAGAGTCTAATATTATACTAATGGGGAAAGTGATCCAGGAAGGACGAAGAATTAATTGATCATTTGATTGTTTGATTGATTTGTCTTGACGAACAGGTACAGCATTTATTTATTTCTTTGCTAATCTATTTGCTAATTTGCTAATTGGAAGTTAATAATGCTAGTCATTGCAATAAAAACCTTTACTCAGTAGGGAAGTTGTTTAGCATAAACAGCTAATGGCTATTGTTATTCACAGCTAACATTCTCTGTATAAAATCAGGTGTACATATTTTTTTCCTGATCTGCCTCTTTATCCTTTCTTATACTAGCATTTTCCAGCTCATTCTGGATGATTTTTGAAAAACAATCAACATCCATCCATTATCTATAGCGCTTCCCCCCTGTAGGGTCGTGGGGAGCCTGGAGACTTTCTCGGGGGACTCAGGGCATGAGGCAGGGCAAATACAGGAATCAAGCAAATACAGGAAGAGAACATGCAAACTCCACGCACAACCATTCTCTGTTTTCTCCATCAAAATGACACCCCCATTTTCCCAAGTTTTTTTTATTGCAAAACTCTAATGTTGTCCATTGTGTGCCTGCTACCTGACCCCTGTATTTGTCTATTACAGTATATTAGACTCTGTGTTGTAACAACTCGGCAGAATGGTTCAATTGTGCAACCTAACCAATCAGGTTAAACTAACCCAGCATGATTTTTTGCTAATATTTACTCAACAGTGTGTATGAGCCCATTGTTGGATCAAGAAGTTTTGCAGAGCAAGGGGGGTGGGGGGGGGGGGGGGGGGGGGGGACAGATTCAGTACAGTTGCCGGATCAGACTGCTTTTTTTAAAAATGCAAAAGAACCCACAAATGCAGCGAGATGCAGCGTCTTCCAACAAATGTGCAGAATTCATTTGTGATCACTTTATTTGTAATGATGTTTTGGGATTTAAGATATAATAAGAGTTTGGGCCTAATTAGCTTACTAAAAGTACAGGCTGCACAAAACAATTTTCAAAAAGATTTTTTATTGATAGATGGGCAAGATGAATATTCTTCTTTTTTATTGTACACTTGTATAGTCTGAATCAATCTTTAAGTTACATTAAGTCATATTACTGCTGACAACAACAACAACAACAAAAAAGGTGCAGATGTGCTAATGATCTGACAGCCTCGTTCTATTTGGAAGATTTTACCTGATCATCTGATTTTCCAGTCATTTCCTGTCCAGTTTGGGTGGAATGTTAGTCATCTTCTAGTTTCTGAGATGATGTTCTACTCACCGCTCTTGTCAGTTATGGGTATTTTATGTACCATTGACTTCCTGCTCGAATGAGATTTGCTGTTCTATTCTGATCTCTCATTAACGGACTTGCTGCTTGCTGAATGTTTTTTGTTTTCTGCACCAGTAGAATTTTATCTCAGAGGTGATCAGAATGATTATGAAATATTCTAATTGATATTATTAATTATTATTTTGAGAGGCCAATGCTCTAACCCAAGTCTCAGGGGATAAAGAGCAGAGGAAAGAGTGGAAAGACTCTTTTAACTTAGATTTCCACTGAAGGCAAATTGTGTTGTTGTTGTTGTTGTTGTTTTGTTCTTGTTGTTGTTTGGGTTATGCACAGTTCTTTTTAAATATCTGATTAAATGATAAGCATTTTCCTGCAAATTATTAAAAAATAATTACGGTCTTGTTCTATCTATGAAACAGGAGCCTTGTTAAACTAGCTAACATCAGGATAAACATTGTGGTCAAGTTGGTTAAAAAATATGTCAAAGCTATTAGGGCTGTATAAGTAGTTTAACTAGTTAAATAGTTTAAATAGTTTAATAATTAACCTCATTACAGTGATTATTAGATCTTTATTCTACAAATTTCAGTTTATAGTTTTAAATAGTCACAATTAAATCACAATTAAATCAGCCTATCATAATTTTCTACTATAAAATAATAGGGTCAATCTTGTAACTATTCAAAAATAAATCCATTTATAGATGTATGGACTCCCAGGGGTAAACGAGGGCAAATGGGCACTTACTCAGGGAACTTCAGCCCCGCCCTGTGCATATCTGTGATTTTAGGTCTGTTAGTACTTCTAAGTTACAACCTACAGTACTACATACTGTATGTGCCGAACATCTCACGCCTCCTGTCCTTATCAGACCTTTTTGAACACCAGCCTTTAGAGCGCTGTTCTGGAGTGGAATGTAGTGAAAATGCATATTAGAGCTCAGAGGCAAAAGTCTTACTACAGATTTATTGCAGAACTTCCCTAACAGTCCCTGCTGCCTGGCCACACTGGGGTTTATTTACTCGCGGTAGCACTTGACACACCCAGGTAGCAAAACAAAAAGCTCGGCACTGCCTTGTTCATGTCGGTTGGAGGGAAAATCTACGTTACTCAATCTTGGGACATTTGCATAGTAGTGAAATGAATTTATTTCAGTAGTGCACATTAGGGATATGTACTGGTTTCATCTTGAGTATTATATATTGGGACATTTTAAAATATCTTGAGCTGAAGATATAATCATGTTCAGGATATGAATAGGTGACAAGAGAACAGTTTCATTGCTTATCAGATACACACACACACACACACACACACACACACACACACACACACACACACACACACACGAGACCTAGCAATGACATGATTAACAAATAGAATAACTACAGAATCTGACACGGGAGGTGAAGACGAGGTGGAGCTGAGACAGACTGGAGGTACCAGATGATTGAGCAAATGTCAACCTGCCCGTATGATAACTTTATTTTCAGATTGTATGGATTACATGAATACATTCATTTCATAGACATAATTGTCGTAGACAGTTAAAGCATGGTACAGTATGTCAAAGGTAGTTAACGAATCAATAAATCAGGATAATAAAGGATAATCAATGGATTCCACATATTAAATAGTTTGTTTATTTATTTATTTATTTTATAACAAAGGGTGCAAACCTTAAATCAACAAACGTTTTAATATGGCATGGTGGTGTAGGGGTTGGCACTGTAGCATCGCACCTTCAGGAGTAAGTTTGCGGTTCCCGCTGTGCCTTGTTGGTTTCCTCCTCCCACAGTCCAAAAACATTTAGATTTAGTTCATGTAAACTATACACATATCCATATTCTCAACAGAGGTGCAGGAAGAAGTTTTTTGCATACAGGTAATTAACAAGAAAATCACTGAAGTGAAAATATTTTTCTACTTTATTCACTCTGCCTGGAATGAGTCTGGAATGTCTCTAACAACCAATAACATGTTCTAGAAAATCATCACCTTCTGCCCTGAGCCATGTTCCATGTTGGTGATGGTGAATTAGATGGACGGAAATCCAGAAGAACCAAACAAACTCTGGGCCACGTCCACTCCACCAGGGACCAACACTAAACACATTGATTGCTGTTTAGGGATTCTTAAGCCATTTTCAGTTTGAGTACTTGACTCGACTAGATACCTTTTTGGTATTGGGCGGAGTCAACTCTCATCTTACACTAATCTGACAATGGGTGAGGTGCAACAAACCACTTCAACTTCACTTTTCCATCCAAGATCCCTACTACATACATACAAGCTGCAAAGATTATTTATAGTCTAAATAGTCTTATGCTCCAGTATTTTATTCAGCCAGTTCCAAGTATTATTGAGAGGTCAGTTGTAGTTTTATTTAATTTCTTTTGCACACTGAAGGAAAGGTTTAAAGGGTCAAGCAATGCTCAGCTGTGGGGAAAATGTAATTATTTAATTACTGTGTGTATATGCATTTAAAAACTATTACTTAGCATGGGTGTTAGGGAGCACATTTACGATCTTCTACTGTATTCACACAGTTTAGAATTTCATTCAATCACCTTTGGCTCTGATTACACACACTGTGATTTCCAGTTCATTTGTGAAAATGATCCATCACCCTCCCAGAAATATTCCTTCACACTCTGAGTCCATCAGGGGAGAAGAAACCCTCCATAGATGTGATGTGCTGGTGATTCAGTACGTTCAGGTGGTCATGTGACTTCATTTTATCTCCACATAACGTTGCTGAGTCTCGACCTGAGCGACTGAAGCGACCCCAGATCATAACACTGTCTCCAGAGGCTTGTACAGTGGACGCTATGCATGATGGGAGCATCGCTTCATGCGCTTCCCTTCTCACCCTGACACGCCCGTCACTCTGGAACAGACTCAGTCTGGACTCATCACATGACCTTTCTCCATCGCTCCAAAGTCCAGTCTTTATGCTCTCTAACAAACTGAAGCCTTTTTTCTGATGAGTCTCAGTAACAAGTGGTTTTCTTATGGACACACAGCTGTTTAGTCCCAGTCCTGTGTGTTCTCATCATACTGTGCATGTGTATGGAACAGCTCTGATTTCTACTGGACATGTTTTATCATGCAACTTCAACCAAGTGTTTAAGTGACCTCCCATCACGCTCATTCAGGATGTTTTCTCTGATGACATTTCTTCTGTGAGGTTGAGGGTTCAGCAATATCCTTCCAGAGTTTAATCATTTATTCCATCCATACATCTAGGAACCTCTGCAGTCCAACTAGGAATTTATTTAATTGTATTTTTCCCATTTGTACAGCTGTGGTAGGACCTCCGTTCAACATTCACACACATATACACATTCTCACACTGTGGGCAATTTGGAAACGCCAATTAACCTAATTTGGAGGAAACCCACCAAGCACTGGGAGAACAAACCAATAAATTTGACTCATCTGAACTGTGACATGTTTTGCGAGACAGTGTAGGTCACTAAATAACATTTTCTAAGTAGATTTTCCACAATGCGCTAATAAACTCACTCACTCTCACTATAGCGCTTTATCCTGTATTCAGGGTCACGGGGGGCCTGGAGTCTATTCCAGGATACTTAGGGCACAAGGCGGGGTACACACTGGACAGGGTGCCAATCCATCGCAGGACACACACACATACACACACTCATTCACACACTATGGCCAATTTTGGAACACCAATTACCCTGATCTGCATGTCTTTGGTCTGTGGGAGTCCCCGGAGGAAACACAACAAGCACGGGGAGAACATGCCAACTCCATGCACACAGAGACGGGAATCGAACCTGGCCGGGAAGCGAACCCGGACCCTGGAGGTGCAGGGCGACAGTGCTAACCACTACACCACCGAGTTTTTGCAGACACTATGAAAGTGCAATAAATGCACATTGTGTCTGATGTATAGTAAAATCAATTACATTTTATTTGTATAGCGCTTTTAACAATTGACATTGTCACAAAGCAGCTTTACACAATCAAACATTTGTATGAAATTTGAATGTGTATGAATCATAAATGATCAGATTGTCCCTGATGAGCAAGTACTGTGTATAGGAGCATGGCAGCATAAATACTGACGTCCAGAACTAATCATTCATTCATACACTAAAAATATTCATTATCTTGTTGCATAAGACAAACTGAATGGTTTGAAATTTGCTCCCTTCATTTCACACGTAAGACAGAATATTTTACTTTTCAGTGTCCAGGTTGTAACATGCAGCGCTTCAAATGATTCAGATTTGCTCCAGTGAACCGAGTTAACCATTAACCTGTGCTGCGTGTGTTTAATCAGCTCTCGCCACATTAGAATGAGTGTATTTGGGCGTGCGTCATTACTCACAATTAGATAAGTGTTTAGGAGTTTTCTTAAGGTAAATTAAAAGTTTGCATCTCTCTTGCTTTCGGAATTCTAAGATGAAATTATAAATGTGTTTATTGTTTTGCTTAAACTTGTAAATATTTGATCTAATTAATGAGTGAAGTGTTGTGTAGATGCTTATTACAGTAATGTGTTGATAAGAAATAAATGTGTTTCTGAAAATGAAAAGCTACACCTTTGCATAGATTTAGAAATGACTGCCCTTCTAATGAGAGTTTGTCATCTCTGCATCATGAGTAAATAATATGGCACAATTTTAGCTGGATTTAATTCTTTTTTTGGTCAGACAGAACATCAGGTAGGGCAAACGTCAGCAGGCGTTCATGGGCAACGGGAAGGCAAACTCAAATAGTAACGGCAACTGTTGATTTGTTCGTTGGAGTTTCGGAGGGTGTTGGCCTTTCACGGCTTGGAAAGATAAGTTTGGTTCAAAAAAGGAAATCATTGTTACAGAGCGCGGGTCCTGTGTGTTCATAATAGCGATTTGAATTTTCCCTTAAAAACCTGCCTTTAGCATCTTCAGAACATTTAACCATGTCGCCACTCGGGACTATTGTCACGTTGTTAAGTATTGTAGGTAAGTAAATTTTTCAAGTTCTTCAAGTATTGCAATTATTTTATATATATTTTGTTTAAAGTATATTATATTTAAACACCATGACATTGAAAACAATTGGAACAATTCAATAGATGATGTTTGCAGTGTTCCTTTTTTATTTTTCATAAATGAATTAGATTTTTTTTTGCTGGTTAACTTTTTGATTTATCATAATCCTGCCATCCTATATGAGAAATGTTACAACATTTGTGGGCATATTAACATAGAGATAGCGAGAGATAGCGAGAGAGAGAGAGAGAGAGAGAGAGAGAGAGAGAGAGAGAGATTTTAGATCAGTTCATTTAACCATTGTGAATTTAGCCTGTGAGTTGGTTTATGAGTGTTAGTTATGTCATGAAATGAACACTTTAGTCCCATTGCACTAATAGTGATGTACAGCAACAAAAGAACAAACCATGCATAAAAATTACAACTTCACATCATGAATGCATAACGACTTTGAGTTAAAAATGTAAATTTATCATTAAAATGAAAATTATAATAGTATTTTGTATCATTGTACCATTTATTTATTTTTATTTTATTAAAAAAAATCATTTCGAATTATATTGAATTTGTTTTATTACATTGGTTAATAATTTTTGTCTGTTTGATCATTACTACTTTACAATGCACTTAGAAACAAGCTAATTATAAATTTTTAAAAGATTTGAAAAACTGTTCACATTCGAAGCATTTGAATTAAAATCTATTTGCATTCATAAGAGTTCATTTACATTTTACTTTTATGAATCCAAATAACTTGGTGAATTTGGTTCAGCCTACGGTTCTAACCAACTAAGCCATGCATTTGTGAACTAAGGGTAATTCTTCTTCTTCTTCTTCTTCTTATTATTATTATTATTATTATTATTATTATTATTATTATTATTATTATTATTATTTTGAGCAGGCAAATGGAACTGGCCTAATTTAACCTGGAATTCAAGGTTACATTTATGCTTTTCCAAACTCTCTTCCTGAAACTGATCGCAGGAGGAGGGATTTTAATGTTTGAATAAGAGCGTAAGTGAAATGAGGTCTAAGGAAAAGAGTTTGAATAATGCAATCTCAAATCCCAAGTTCAATTTGATGAATCACATGCTTATGGTTTCAGCGGTTACAAACCCCGGACGGGTTTCAGCAGGTTCACAACAAGCTATAACTGCCCTCATCAGTCATACCCTAAAAATTTTTTTTAAAAATTGCAAATGTGATCCATTGTAGTTTACCATGTTTGCAATTATTTCGTTTGGTGTGTATGCTGTAGGTGGCACCGTGTCGATCACTGTGCAGGTTGCTCCCAAGATTTTCAACGTGACCCTTGGTCAGACTGCAGTTTTTGATTGCATGTTTTCCACCAATCAGCCCTTGACTAATCTCATGGTCCAGTGGAGTCTCTACCCGTCGGGCTCTGATAACCCTGTACAGGTGAGTTCTGCAGGTAACCAGCTCTGGTGGTAGCTCTCGTTTTAGTGCTCTAACGTTAATATCACACCTGAGTTTTTATATCATGTTTGGTTTTGTAAACTGAAGAATACACACAAGAAATGAACTTATAAATTAAATGAATGTTTTGGCATGCTGAGACCTCGGTTTTCATCTTAAAGTTTGGATAATTATATTTTATATATTAATAATTACTACCACGGCCGTACAAAGTGGAAATAAATACAATGGTCACCATTGGCCTCCACGGTCCCTGGTTGGACTACAGATAGATGGATAATTATAAGTAAGAAACATTCACAATGCTTTACGTTAAGGCTGACAAACATCATGTACTTAATTGGAATTAACAATTCAACATTAATAATCATATGCAATGCTAATATCTTTTTTGTGTTTGGATAAATATCAGCTACACACAATGAAACTATATAAATAAAGTCTGGAATGTCACACAACAGAAGCATGATGTCATAGGAAAATAATGATCTCTGGGGGATGTGATGCAGGATATGATGTTTAATTTACCTTTAATTGAGGTAAATACAAATATACAAATTCCAGTATCAGTACCTTAACATAATTACAAAAAATATTAATTCATTAATTAATAAATAGATTAAACAATCAATCAATCAATAAAGTAATTAATCAATCAATTAATTAATTTAAAAGTATTTTTTTAAAGTATTTTTGCACGCTATTTGGGAAAAATTATTACCCTAGTTAGACAAATAACTAGCTATGCTAACCCTTGATTTACAAGATAAAAAATAATTTTAAAAAAATTTAAATAGTAACAAAAATTTTGGAAAAAGGTTTTGAAAAAGTCACCAAAAGTTTTTTTTGTTTGTTTGTTTGTTTGTTTGTTTGTTTGTTTTGGGAAAAGTCTTTAAATTTTTAAATGCCGAATTTCCAAATTCCTTTTCTCCTTATTAATATATACTGTATAGTATTGTCCTTTTCTGCTGTGGCGTTTCCTTAATTTCATTTACATTTAAATATTTTATTATTATTATTATTATTAGAAGAACAGCAGGATCTGTTTAACGGCGATGCAACATCCGCGAAATCCTCAAAAGAAGGCAAAAGAAGTCTCCCAACATAGCAGTGTTTCTGTGTGTGTGTGTGTGTGTGTGTGTGTGTGTGTGTGTGTGTGTGTGTGTGTGTGTGTGTGTGAAAGTCATCCTCCACAACAGCCCCCTGCCTCCTCCTCTCCTCTCTCGTCTTACTTTAGCCGCGATTCTTTTCAAAAGTAAAGTGCAGGTTAATTTGTTTTGTTTTTATATTTTGTATTTATTATTTTTGAATGAATATTTTTGGGCTGTGGATATATCTCTTTTTCTGCTGTGGCCTTTACTTGTATTAAAAGATTATTTTAAAAATTTTTTAAATAATAATACATTTTTAAAAAAACTGTTTACAAGTCACCCTGTTATACAAAACTTTATCTTCACTGTGGTAAAAACTAATATTCATTATTTTGCTTTTGTACATGATATTGGCACATAACAGGGGGATTAAATGTAACAAAGCGATGGTAATAATCTGACAAAATTGACAAATTTACCAAATAAACATCGACATATTGTTCCTTTTGTATTATTCTCAATTTTAGGTGTTTTATTATCAGTCAGGAAAATATGTGATTGGACAGCAGTTTACGAACAGACTGAACGTCATTTCTAAAGTTGGAATCTTCATGAACGCCTCCATCTCCATCAGCAACATGCAGACCGCAGACGCCGGAACCTACACATGCGAAGTTCGCAACTTCCCTGACATCGACGGCACGACTGAGGCTAACAGCAGGGTTCTTGTTCTGGGTATGAAAATAACACCCCAGTGTTAGTGGGTTTTAGACTTTGTAGATACTTGGGTTTAAAAAATTTAAACAATCAAAAGACTATCATATTTGACACTGTAGGTTACTAGAAAATCAATTTTAAGAGTAAATAAATAGGTTTCATTAAAGTAGCCCAAAGAAATTGACATCGTATACTGTATATATACACACACACACTATATATACACACTATATATACACACTATATATACACACTATATATACACACTATATATACACACTATATATACACACTCCCTTTATTTCTCTATATAATCTCCGGCTACACTAATGAATTTATCCCAATATTTATCTGTCGCTTTTTAAGGATGAGACGTTTCACTCGCTGAATGTTTACGATGTTCACGACTGCAGTGAGCTCAGAGCCACTCGGCCGGGATCGTCGTTCACAGACCTACAGCCTTCTTTAAAACATTTTCACCGTTCAAATATTTTACTGCAGCAAAGAGTCTCATCACCGCACTGCGCCTGAAGTCTTCTGTAAACGTCAATCCTTTTACCCCTTCGTTCACCAACAATCTCACCACATTTCATCCGGGTTGACTTGAACGCCCCGTGTAATACATAGTATTTATCTTTTTTCACTTTTGGAATAATTCTTATTCTTGTTTAAACTAAATCTGTCAAATATCTCATTTTTAATACAATCTTAAACACAGCACATGTTAGCACATGTTAGCACTTTCTATCAGTTTAATCAGAAAATGCTAATATTAATAGAACTAACATTTAATATTAAAAGGTAAAAAAAGAAACATTTCACTCAGACTCTGTCATAGTTTGATTGTTTGACTTTATTAAATGTGTTTATTTTGTTGTTTAACTCTGATATAAGTACAGTCTGATAATCTTCACTTCACATCACTGCTATAAAATGCATCTTTTTTTTTTTTTTATCTTTAAGAGAAACCGTCACACCCTTTCTGCGCTGTGCACGGAGACGTGTCGACGGGTCACCTGGTCACCCTCACCTGCCATTCGGAGAAAGGCAGCCCCTCTCCTACATACACCTGGACTAGACAGGATCAGGGGATCAGCGCACAAGTCATGGGCATTGCAAGTGTGTGTGTGTGTGTGTGTGTGTGTGTGTGTGTGTGTGTGTGTGTGTGTGTGTGTGTGTGTGTGTGTGTGAGATCCTAATGCTGCCTTTTCACTGCTTCGGCCAAACAACCGAAGACCAGAAATTATTCATTTTCTATAAAGAGCCACACAAGTGGTAAAAATTTGAGCAAGTAGATACCGAGTAGATAAGTATACAACCGAACCTTATTATATTTTAGTCACCAATGCACTCATAGAAAGAGTTATTATTACATTCCTGCTTTAAATCTCACAGTTGCTGCATAATCGTTCATCTTTTAGTTACACTATGAGTAAGAAGTTCCTTCAAATTGGGCCAATTCTGAAATTTAGTTTGTTTCAGTGCATTTAGCTTTGACATGCGAGCTAGCTAATGTTATTTTTTTAGAAATACAACAGAGCCTGACTGCAACTAGTTCGACAAAGGATACAAATATGACTGAATTTGAATGAATTTGTAAAAAAAAAAAAAAAAAACATACATCATCTTTCTTGTGATGTTTAAAAGTCACCACTAGAGGGCAAAATATTCAGAGCAGTAAAAAGGCAAAGCTTTTCAGCTCACCGCTTACTTTTGTGATTTTGCATCATTCTGTGTGATTTTTTTAACAATGTGTTGTTTGTGAAAACCTCAGAGATCAACAGAGTAATAATGAAATACACAAACCAGCCTGTCCATGCTACAGTCAGATTCACTGAGTTTGGGTTTTTTTATTCCTCCACTCTGGTGTCTATTGTGAACAGAAACCTGTTTCTGTGTTTATGCATTGCGCTGCTGAAACATGATTGGCTGATTGGATAATTGACTTTCCAGGTGTCCTTATACATTTTTCTGACCTTCTGCTTTTGTTTTGTGGAAGATGTGAAGACTGGCACACTGTTCATCACAAACATTTCTCAGTTTGAGTTTGGAACGTATCAGTGCAACGCCTCCAACGTTTTGGGCTCCACCGTCTGTACTGTTGATCTGAGCTCAGGTAGTGTGTGTGTATATCTGTGTGTGTGTGTGTGTGTGTGTGTGTGTGTGTGTGTGTGTGTGTGTGTTTCAGTTACACTTATACATTGCTGTATTTAAAGCATTTTACTCACACCACCATTTTCTAATGTTCATGTTCTGAAGACATAATTACATTGCTGTTAATGTTAACGAGCTCGTTAAATCTGGTTGCCCAGAGATGAATGATGCAGCCATAGCGGGCGCAGTGATTGGAGCGCTGCTGTGTGTGGCCTTCATCGTGCTGCTGGTGTGGTTCATCGCTCATCGCCTGAAGAAAAAGCAATACAACGCAGCCAAGGCTCGCGAGTGAGTCTCCCACCGGCAGGAAAATATCAAGAAAAATTGCAGTTCTATAAATATGTTTGTGCTGATTTTTTATAAGATCCCACTGGTGCTTTGTGCATTTTAAGATTTTTTTTGACAAATTATTCCATTAACACTAAAAGTAGATTATTTACATATGAACAGTTTGACTGCAAAACATGATGAGCACAATTTTTGGACTTTTATTCATTTTGACAAATTATTTTCCTTAAGCACAGATGATTGTCTATAACAAAACTTTGAGTAGCACTATATAGACTTCTTTTAGAAGCTTTAAACATGCATATTACTGGCAAAACATGACAGCGAGCCGCCGCATTTCATAGGTAAACGTGACGCATCCATAACGATCCAATCACATTGCTTTCCTCTGTCACATGATCAGTGAAATTAAATGCCATTGCACGTTCCCCAGCAGTCATGGACTTATAATAAAAAGCTGTCCTCAGCTACTGAAGTGAAACTGAAACCGGTAGACGGTTGCAGGTTGATGATGCTGTAAACCGAACTTTATATTTTGTTATCAATGCTTTTGATGATTTTAAGATTTTTTTTGCATGACAAAACTCAACACTTCTTTCCCTTGTTTGCTGCCAGTGACTCAAAAACACAATCAAAGCATGAGTTCGTTATATTTTCTATTAAAACATTTTATGGACAACAAATATGTATATTTACAGTGACACAAACACAACTGCAGGCTGATGTATCCACTGTTGGAGTTGGAACAAAACACTTGCAAAAGGTTTAGATCAAATACATCACAGTGTCGTGTAACATGGGCTTGTAATAGAATAGAAAAAAACGTTGGGGAAAAAAGATTCTCGATTCAAAGTGATTTTGAATGTGGTCTCGTTTTTCCCCATCTTGCCAAATTTTCCTCTTTATTTCTTTGTATTTAAATCATTGTATCATTTCAATATCATTATACTTATATTTTAATTTTACACTTAAACTCAAATGAAATGAACAGGAGCACAAAAGTATTTATATTTTTGTTGTTGCTTTTCTTTTTAACAGGACACAAGCTGCAGTGGACTACAAGGCCGTTCCTCCACAAGACACCGTCCCTGAATAAGCAAGTCACCTGCATTCTTGAGAAAGCTTTTTAGCTTTTTTTTTTTTTAAGCAATCGAGATACTGGATGACGTTTCTGTAATTTGATCTTATACGCAGGAGGATTTATATTGGTAGCTTAACTGCATTTTTTTGTCCTTGTTCTTGTCTCTTTTTTTTCTTCATTCCCGACTAGATTTTTTAGTAAAAATAAAGACAAAGATCTTTAAATTAGCTTTTGGAAACAGATCTACTGTGTATCACTGCCGGATGTGAGAGATGCTTGAATCTTAGAAATTAACGCGCCACCTGATGTTCACGTCAGCACGACTCACCTGGTGACTTTAATATCCTGGATTTAAAAGTGTGTTTCTCAGATATAGGACAATTTCTAATGAGCTTTGCCACATGTAAAAATGTCATTTGTTAAAAAATCGTACAAGCAGTTTCACATCAGACGACGTCTTTACTCTACTGCCTTTACTAGTCATTTCTGGACTGCTACTTTCTCATTAGTGAATTAATACCACAGTCGCAGAAATTTTCCTCACAGTTGGTGACACAGCGGTGCTCAGAATGAATCACTTATCCACTGATATCTCAGACTAAAAACAGAGATAAGCTTGTTTATTAATGTAAAGTGGGAAATTACAGTGAAAAAGGAAACGGTTATGGAACAAATGTCGTCACTAAATGATTTCACCTCTTAAAGATCCTCCACCAATATTTCCACTTTTTGTACACTTCAGAAAGCTCAACTGTGTTGTATTTATATAGCACTTTTAACATGGTCAGTGTTGCAAAGCGACCTCAGGATTCTATCCATACAAACCATTTTCCCGTGACTTATTCCCGCCGAAAGCACCGGATGAGCCGGCGCTAGTATGCTGATGAGTCCTTACTTTCTAATGCATAAGGTCTACAGCGGTGGCCTGGTAGACGTTCTGAGGTCACTGTGCTCACCTGCAGCAACAGACACTGCCCTGTTCAGAGGTGTATCAAGAACATCTTTTTTTTTTTATTTTACTGTTTGATTTAAAAAAAAAACGGCAAAGTCTTAGCTTTCAAATGGCATTACACACATGCATGAGGACCAAAGAAACAGTCGTCCCTTAAATCCTGCCTTTCCAGGCAAAATGGGGTAAACTAGGCGTGGCCTTTAGCAGTGTAAATGAAGGAACCTGTTTATTTAAGATGGAACATCGTCTTAACATTTCCTTACCTGCTTCTTCATTACAAAAAAGCTCAGCAAGATAGAAGATTAAAGCAAATTGTCCTTTGTTGTATTTTTAATTTGTATATGTTTTAATAACTTTTCATTGATCTGTGTGTAGACAAATTTCTTTGGTAACAAGATTCATTTGGGACATTCCTCAAGATGTCGGTAACAGGTATCACTTACGACTCATGACTCTAGATGATTGGAAAATACCTTCAGTGTGCTTGAAAATGGGGAAATACATAGACGGTGTATAGAAACAGGAAGCAGATGTGCAGAATCGCATCATACGTACGATTACCCACTTCCTCTCCCGGTTCAGCTCTGTTTCCCCCCCACACCACACACACACACACACACACACACACACACACACCGGTCTGCATTATCTTCTCTTACTGTCCATTTCGACAATACCTTATTATTAAAATGCACGGTGATGTCAGGACAGTATATTGGGGGGGGGGGGGGGGGGGCGGGGGGCGTGTCCCGGCTGATCTTTAAAAATGAATGTGACGGTGACGTGAGGCCTCAGCCCAGGTTAGGTGGTTTTCCAATGAAGCTTTGATCAACTGTGTTTGATGGAGCAGGTGGGTCTTCAAAACCTTTTGACAAATGTCTCAAAAACCGCACAAAAAGACATGAAACTTGTTTTTTTGTGTGGTGTGTCAGCCTTAGCGTGGGAAAGAAGGACACCTCGATGCACATATTTCTCATATGCAGATGACCTCCACTCTGTATAGATCCTCCCTCTTCAAATCTTTACACACATGTTCAGCCTTACACTTTTCCTTTGTTTTTGAATTTCATTTTATATTACATGCTATTAAACAACATCTTGTTTGTTTTACCTTAGAAAGTTTCTGTATTTTCGTGTAATTGTTGATGAAGGTGCTTGTGATCTATAACAGTAAAAAACAAGCCTTAAATATTTGGTGTCGTTGGTGATTTTGGGTTGTTTTATCAGTTGGTCTATTAGCAAGAATTGTAATAATCATAGCAGAATTAAAAAATGAAAAAGAAGATTAAAAAAAGGCCAGACTACCGTTGTTGACCTATGAACCAAATTTCATCTGCTCCTCGTATAAACACTGTAAGCATTAACATTAAAACTCGGGAATTTTTCTATGTCTGACTTCTGACTTTCATCTTTCAGTTTCAACCACAGCATGTTGCAGTCTTTGCATTCGCTAAGTGATTCATAAGCACTAATGTGATAAGAAAGTGATAAAATCTAACATCACTGCAAAAACGACACAAAATGAAGCAGCAGGGGCGAGCTAGCGCAAAAAATAAGCAAACAATTCTAGGAAATTGCAGTTAAATGTGCAGTATTTAAGACGCAGTTTCCTAAATAAAAGGTTTTGCGCTACATAAAGTTTTTTTTTTTTCATC
This sequence comes from Clarias macrocephalus, assembly GCA_011419295.1. NCBI lineage: Eukaryota > Metazoa > Chordata > Actinopteri > Siluriformes > Clariidae > Clarias > Clarias macrocephalus. The sequence continues at coordinate 25,525 of JAAGKR010004640.1, forward strand.
TTATACTTAAGTAAAAGTTTCAATTATGCTCTAAAATTGTTTTCCATCAAAAGTGTTAAATGGTTTTCAGGCAGATTTTATTTGTCAGATAGCAGCAGATGTGTGATGGTAACGCACTGTGCTCACTGCACCATTTAACTCCGCAGAGCTCTTCAAGGACCGACCTCCGCTTCTGAAAAATAGGTCCAGCATGGAAGTGCCAAAATGAGCAGTTCCTCGAATGACCACTAGGAGTTGGCTCCAAAAATGAGTCTATCACTATAGATGTTAAAATGCCCGGTTTACAGTTTACAGCCTGGTGTAAAAAACTGTTTTGGTCTTCATAGCTAAATTTCCCATTCATGACACCTGTGCAGGGGCTGAATTTTCATGTTACCCCTTAGGTAAAATTAAGTTAAGCCATATTTTCTGTGGCGGATTTGAGTGACAGTTGTTTTGCACGTGTCCAATAGCTAGATGTCTCCTACCCAGCTAACTGGATCCGGTGAACTTGACTTTTCAGCTATGTAGACCTTGCAGAGCATTCTAATTCTCATTTTAGAGATGCATCAGTACTTCAACAAATTTAATCTGTCCCGGAGGCGAGTTCTCGGGGCAAAGTTTCGTATTGTGAAACGCATTTTCCCATAAGAAATAATGTAAATGCTGATAATCCGTTCTAGCCACCCAAAAATATGACCAATATTACCAATTTCCAACACTATGATCATATTTTTGCATATAAAACAATCAAAACATTTAGAAACGACATGTAAATTAAGTAAAATATGAAATAAATAGACATTAAACCTCACTTAACTTTAATTTATGATTCCTCTCGGCACCGGAGGGAAAAACCAAACTGAAAGCGGCTCCCTTTTCTTCTTGCTACCGTCCTTGCTAACATTCTTGGGACCCTTGGTGCATTTGTCTTCACTAAATCTTACACAAAATGCAAAAAAAAAAAACCACAAAAAATATGTAAAGTCGCTTTGCTTAGCTTTCCACTGACGCAAACATGTTTTGAACAGCTCCTGGAAGTATGCATGAACGACCGGGTCACTCGTATCCCGAAAATGCTTCGTAGGCCGTGGCAAATTTCTTGCCAAATTTTATTTCTTAGGGTAAAAATTCACAAGGCAGTATGCAGGAACCACTGTAATATGGCTTGCTGAGGGGTTAACTATGCTAAAACTGGGAAAGGGAAACAGATTTTGTCACCACTGTGACCTCAGTGTTTCCCAACCTGTAACAAACAGAGAAAAAGATTATACTGTTGTTCCCTTTTCCAATTGTTTGGACTAGTTTCAGGTCTGCTGTGTAACTTTTGCTGAATCCTGGTTAATGGTGAGGGGAAACACAGCTCACCTGCTGTACGCAACGCTGCGGAACGAAGGTATTAGGGTTAAAGTATTTCCACACAAGCAGCTCGACTGTACACTAGGTGACTTTGTTATTGGCTCTCAACTGCTTAATATGGAGGTACTTGAAAAATTTGCAAAGTCAAGTCTCTAGGACTTCTTTTTTTTTTAGGCTATTGTAGTAAATATTAATAAGTATTAATGTTGGACTTTAACACCAAAATCACTGGTCATGAGATTTGGCTCTGCTGCAGAGTTGGAAATTTTACTATGATTTATTATTGTTCAAAGTCTTTGTTAAGTGCTCTATTAACACATTCGAGCCCTTTAAGGGAAATTATGGGGATATAACACAGACCACATGGAAGACATTTTGAACGGCGTCGCCTGGCATTTCCCCTGACAGCTTTAGCGTTAAACATGCTACAGTATGTGTCATATGTTATAGCAGTTTTACTTTGATTTATATCTTCTTTTTTTTTTTTTTGTTCCCATGAAATGTAGTCAGAACAGCTTAAACATAAAATATGAGATGTTATTAAATCATTAGAATTTTACATAGGAGGAAATTTCTCTCAGCTACAAAAAACAAGCTTTTTAAAATGATTGATTTCTGTCACATGAGCTACGTAGGCGCAGCATCACCAGTTACAGTCATGTCATGGGAACACGAGTCCACAGATCGCCGTTTGACTGCACCTGGATGTTCATTCGATATCACGTAGGGACTTCAAGTTCAAGTCAAGGATAAAGCTGAATAAGGAACGTTTAAAGGGTTTGTGACTCCATGGGTTACAGTATGTGCTACTGTCCATTTTCATATCATAATTCATTAAATATTGACATTGCTTATTAAAAAAAAACAGGAAATGAATTCATAGCAAGATTGAACACACATAATCTCCATTCATGGATTATTATGAAGGCTAGATTGTATTCAACATTCAACATGAACACTTCAAATGAACCTTTATACAGTGGCATGTGTGAAACCAAACCAAAGCAAAAATCATAACAACCAATAAGAGAACAGAACCGGAAAGTTGACAATGAGCTTTGCCTGACAATCTTCTTAAGCCTGCACTCATCCCTGTTGCTTGTGCACCTTTTCCTATCAGACTTGAGTCGATACGGCCCTCTGTGAACAGACAGCATGTTCAGTGATGACCGTTCCGTGGCTTATCCTCCTTGTGGAGTGTGTCGGTGATTTTCTTCTGGTCAACCGTCATATCAGCCATGTCTAGACCAAAAGATATACAGGTACCCTAACCTTATACTGTATGAATAGTATTTTACTCAAAATGAAATACTCTAAGATTTTGAGATACTCAAATTTTAAAGCCATAATCCTCGAAATCAAAACAAAAAAACTTGAAATATTTCGCTTGATGTGAAGTGATTCTAGATTTTTTTTTTATTTAAATGACCCCCAAAAACTTTTAATAAAATACTCACAATATTCTAATTTATTACAGATGCACTGTAAACATATTTGATTACGTTTGTTCAACATATTTCACTCAGGTTTGTTGACGGTGAGGTGATTGGTTGCTTTACATCCCAGTTCCACTTCATGTCTGGGTTTCCTTCTGGCTCTCTCTTTTAGTGATGATGTCATAGTTGGAGTCCCTGCTTGCTCTCTGCACTAAATATACATTCACATTATACATTGACTGTGACCAGACCTAACTACCATCTCTCTCTTCTCTTCTCTCTCTCTCTCTCACTACACGTCGCTCCTGAGCTGCCAGTGATCCAGACCCCCTCTGTCCTCTGGACCTGTCTGACTCGTCCTGGTGTTCCGCTTCTGGTTGGAGATCTCGTCACATGGCCGCCCGTGTGGTCTGTTTCGGATGCGTGTGGTGACAGGGGACGGTTCCACTTCACCATGAAGACGCTCCTGTCCTCGGCTGACTCGTGACTGCAGTCGCTCGACAGTTCATGACTGGAGTTTCCTACAGTCTACCTGAGCCTCCAATAACCAACTGGACTCCATATGAACTTAAACACGTCTCCTGTTCTACTGAACTTCCAGCCTCCTGACACACAGTATGAGGTCAGATCAATCCCTGCTATCACCCAGATGAGGATGGGGTCCCTGCTGAGTCCGGTTCCTCTCAATGTTTCTTCCTATTACCATCTCAGGGAGTTTTTCCCTCAGCACCGTCACCCTCGGCTCGTTCATCAGGGACCATCTGATCATTCTGACTCACATAATTATCTTTTGATTGTCTAAAGCTGCTTTACAACAATGGCAATTGTTAAACCGCTATACAAATAAAATTGAACCGAATTGAATATTTCTCTAAAAACATTAATTATGTTTGCTCATGAAGTTCTAACAAAGGCATATATGATGTATACATTGAAGTTGTTCATTTATAATGAAATAAATTAATGTTTAATGAAGCAATATTACACAAGAGGGAGCGCTATACTACTGGATATACAGTAGCGCAGCTGTGATTCTGTCGTAGACATGATTATTCAGCAATACAGCACAACCTCGAGTGCGATATCGCTTTTATATCGCAGTTCCACAAACACAATTTAATATGAACAGAATAAGATTTGTTTCTTTACTTAACCAGTCGTTTTGCTCCACCTACACATACTGTATCCTGACGGAACTAACTAACCTCGACTGGCGGAGCTGGCAACCGACAATTAGCAAGTTGGTGTAATTAACAGGGTGAAAGTAGTTAAAGTCCTACTGGTACTACGTAGCCAAAAGGTGAGGAGGATAAACCATGGAGGTGGTGGACAGTCCTGTAGATCTCGTAAATTTCTCTCTATACTGTATGTCCACTTGTTCCACTTCAGAATATCAGCTAACTCCCACTATGTTCCAGGGTTAAATCTCAAATAGCAGCAAAAATCTCTTTGTAGCTGTAAATGAAAGAACACAGACGCTTCAGACGCTTCAGATGCTATTCAGACCGACTTAGTAGTCCGTGTGTTGCTTAAGATGAGATAACGTTATCAGTTGTGTTCGCTTGCTGAAAGTGTTACTGTGACTGGTTTTAAATGTGGTTTTTGCCAGGCAGTTGCTCACAACTGACCTACTTTCACCCACACTGCGACCAACAGCAACAGTAGACCGTAGAACACCTGGCACGCCGAGCGATACGTATCGTTAAGCGTCCCAGTGCTGTTATCTCGTTAAAACATTATCATATTCCTGGAATGGCTCTCGCCCAATCAGATTGCTCAGTCGGAACTAACTGTTTAAAAAGAGTTAACAAAGAGCATTTGGTTTATATTTTGTCCAAACTGTTCTTATCACTATATTATTGTCATGATGATGATTTGAGTCGTGGCTAATGGAGGCTGAAAGTAACACAATATGTTACTTAAGAAATACTTAGCAATAAGGTGTGCAGGACATATATATATATATACCCCCCCCCCCCCCCCCACACACACACACACACAGGATGATTGTAATAAAAAAAAATAATAATTACTAATGTATGAATTACCATTAAAATATAATTAATACCAATGTATTTACATAATTTTTGCAAATCTAATATTCATCTAAATCAAGTGTTTGGTGTTTGCTAAAGAATAAATTAAGACTTTTACAAATAAAAACTGCTCATATTAATTTGATTTTAAACAAATACAGAATATACCATATTACTTATCATGGTTAGTGATATTAGTCATTATATTAGTAAATATGTAACCAATTATAAATAAGTTTTTTTTTAACTATAAATTTTTTAATGTTATAATATAACATTTACTATATTATAATAATTGTAAATGTAAACTGTATATTAATGCTTAAAATTATAGATTTTGATATATTATTTAAACACATTTTATTTTAAGAACAGTTATATATAGTATACAGTATATTATTAGTAAATTAATGAATTAATGTTTCTTGTTATTTGTTTACAAGAAATGTGTGCATTTAGTCTTTTTTTAGACTTTATATAACGTATTTATAACGTTATTTCGCTTATAACGGTTTAATAAAGTTCTTATTGCAACTAATCACCACTGGTGATGCAATTAGTAATCATTTAAACTAAACAGACCTTCAATTATGAAGAGCTTGTTGATCTTCAAAGAGCAATACATAGTGAATAAACTGTTTATAAAGTTAATAAACAAATAAGAAGCTGTTCAGTGATGTCTTCATGTGCTCCTGTGTGTTAACTAGCAATGAAGTTTTCATGGAGGGTTAATGCAAAAGTTTATAGTTTATTCATGTAAAATAACATCAGTAATTAATACTTACTACAAAAATCTTTGTTTTTCATAGACTATTATAATGCTTTAAAAAAATCTGTTGTAAAGTGTCTAAATAAATGACAGCAAAGAAATTACAACATTCTACTTTTCATTGTATTTTTTATTGGTATTTTTTTAAATACTTTGTTTGCCATAGCATATGATATAAGCATTTAAAAAAAATAGACCGAGTATCCGAATCTGAATGTATCAGAATATCCAAAACAAGCAATAATTTCAGATATAAAACATTTATAAATACTTTATATACACATTTCTACAGAAATGTACAATAACACCCCACCGTGATTCTCTCTTCGCCTTTTGTTCATAGACAGGAAGAAACACATTCTTTAAAAAAAACAATCAGCAGAAAGATCAAGCAGATTTAATTCAGTGGGAAATTCCTGATCACATTATATTTAGAAGAGTTTCTTTTTTTTAAAATGTCAGGCGCCAGACCCGACCACAGTACTAAGCATCTTCAACGTTTAACACAATGTATCTCGAACCCACGACATGGTTAACGCAGTGCACAATTCACCACAAAAACGTAAAAAACAATTTTTTTTTAAACGTCAAAAGAAAATCGAAGGCATTTGAAAAGGTCAAACGTCTGATTCACAGGGAATGCTTACGTGAACAGATGAGTAATATACATCTCTGAATAAGTGCTCAAACCTCCTCGCTACAAAACATATCAGCATTTAAAATATAATTCAATATATACTGTACAGTCTGTGCAAATGTTTTATTATCTCCTCTGTCGTTTTGAGGCTAGATTTCCGTAAGGGATCTGTTAATGCTGATTCGTCTCCTGTTCAAGTCGTATGCAGTTTTAAACTTGCCCTGGATGGCACATAGGATTGTCTTCCTGTATGTGCTGGACAAAAAGTAGTAAATGATAGGGTCCAGACAGCTGTTGAGCGCAGACAGGAGCAGGGTGTTTTCATTCCAGATGTGCAACATCTGCTTGCTCTCCAGCTCTTTGATCACATTCATCTGGGCCAGAACGTACGGCACTCTGACCAAATGGTACGGGAGGAAGCACAGCGTGAATATCACCGGCACTAGGAACGTCTTCAGGACGAGATTCTTCTTGCGGTTTTGTGCGTTCGGGTCTCCTTTTCCCATCTCCACGTTTCTGAGCTTCAGCGCAATCTTCACGTAGAAAATGATAAACAGCAGGAAAAAGGCAGCAAAGAAGGCCACGGCGGTCAGGTTGATGCTACCGGCTAACAGCCCCTTGTTGTGGAAATGAAAGCAGATCTTGTCGCATGGATGTTTCCGCTCGTTACTAACGAAGAACAGGGCAGTTATTAAGAAAAGGACCGCCCAGGTGATGTAGCTGGCTATGCGGCTCCACAGCACCTTCTGCATGCGGAAGACCCAGACCGGCTTGACGATCTTCAGGTAGCGGTCCAGGCTGATCAGGCTGAGGAAGGAGATGCTGGCGTACATGTTGATGTAGAAGAAGACACCCACCGCTTTGCACAGGAAGAAAGGCCCCTCTTTGCCATGGTAGTAGATCCTCAGGGGCAAACTCAGGACCAAGAGCGAGTCGGCCAACGTCAGGTGACGCAAGTACACCGCCATGGAGCTGTCAGCCTGGCGTCGTATGAAGAAAATAAAGACGCTGATGGTGTTACTCAGGAACCCGAAACAGCAGATGATGATGTAGCTGATGGGCAAGAAGGGTGACAGGCCTCCATCCTGGATCTCACAGGAATCATTGCTGCTGAAGTTGAGTCTCAGAGACATTGTGCCTGTGGAGACACAGATGGTCAAAATTTTTGCATCTTATCAGGTTTTAATGTGAAATAAAATAAAAAATAAAAATAAAAACGATTACATTTTCATACTAGTAAGTATTGACCGGCTTTTTTTTTCACACAGTCACGATTTAAATGATATAAATGAACACACTTTCAGAAAGAAAGAAAAAAGTGTTTCATTGTGCAAAGATTTGTCTCTTTAGTGGTACGGCTATAGAAACTCTTTTATAGGTTTGGTTCGAACAGCGGTTACCAAAATAGGGCAATGAACCTCAAGCGGTTTTTCTGATTCGCGAATGGGGTGATTAGGAATCCTAAAAGCCTCTTGTTTTATTTGATCTATTTTATTGTACAACATAAAACTAATAATGTCATTAATATCAGTCTACGGACTTTGGGCTCTACTAGTTTGAAAAGCTACTGTGACTGATAGTTAAATGAAGAGTGTACATGCCTTAAATTTGGGCTTTTTCACTCTCCTGACACTTTGCACTAGCGTGCGGGTTCAGCAGAAACACCATACGGAACAGAACTCGTTTCTCCTCTCCTAATTGAAAAAATCTAAAATTAAAAATTGAACAAAGGTCATATTTATTCAATACAGATTAACGAGATTTATTTGAGAACTCTGGAATAAAAAGCTTGCAGAAAAGCTGATGTGAACATAACCCATGTTATGAAAAGAACTTTTGAGATGCACTGAGTTACAGAAACTTCATCGTTAAAGTACCTAGTTTGATTTTAAAGACCAGCGTTCTACCTTTGCCAGCCCGGGCAACAAAAACACACCTATAGTGAACCTTTAACTGAGAGTGACGGCAAGCGTCATATAATTCGATTACAATAAGAGATTTGTTAATGTATGTAGCGAAGTATAACCTCAAAAGCAGCGTACAGTGAACTCATTAGAGTTGTTTTAAAAGAAATCTAACAGTCAAAGAATTTGTAACAGACATACATTTGTTTAGTGCTTTTAAAATTAGGTTTTACTAAAGCTCTCAATTGTAAGAATGCAGGTTTACCTCTGTGACCGTCTCCCTTTACTGAGTGACTGAGATAAATGTGTATCCTCACGCAGGAAACCTTCTCGCTGCTATTGCGTTCGCCTTGTGCTCATTTGTGGTAAAAGTGTGTCAGTTCATACAGTTCAGAGAAACACAGCCCACAAGCATCGTAACGAGGAAATGACTCTGGTCCTCGTTTATGCCAGCAATTATTCACCACAGGGCAATATAATATAGACTTCAGGTGAATTTTCGATTCAATTACTTTTATTAACCCTAAGTGTAAAAAAATTTGCATTTCAATTATCTTAATTGAATTTGAATTTAATTGGGGTTTTCACTATTTGAGTTACACAATAAATTACATAACATTTGTGAGCTGACACATCAAAATCAGACATCAGGTCACATTTTGCGGATATATTTTATATATTTTCAGATTCCTTGTTCAATAAGCTCCATTTTCATACCAAGTTTGTTACTGTATCATGTCCGGTTGCTGAGATGTGCAGGTTTGTTTAATAATAATAATAATAATAATAATAATAATAATAATAATAATAATAATAATAACAAGTGCTTTATTAATCCCACAGGGAAATTGTAACTTTTGCATATCTCAGTTAGGAAGCTGGGGTAAAAGCGCAGGGTCAGCCAGGACACAGCGCCCCTGGAGCAGATAGGGTTGAGGTCCAGACTCAATGGCTTAACATGGGAGGATTCCATGATGTAAAAAGATGCAAAAATATACACAATTGGAGGAGCCAATGTTAAGGATTAAAACTTCCTCAATTCTGTTGAAGAATCAGAAAAATAAGGACTAAATTTTTTACAAACTAACCTGTGTGACATTACCAGATATTTGACCTGTCATATTCAGGTTATAAAACAATACTTTCCAAGCATGGATTAACACGTTGGATGGAATTTTCTCAAACATGTCTCCTTGATCATTATATTTTAACCCGTTCTTCTTTGGCAAAATTTCTGACCAACTACGAGCAAATGAAAAAAAAAACATAGATTAGAAGAGGGGGCACTTACTTTTACACATGGCTACATGCTTACGCTGGGCAGACACTGTATGATTTTAACCCCAAATTTGGCTCAATCAGTTCTGATCATTGTCCTGGTGACTGATTAAACACTTGTACGACCAGTGATCTGGGTTTTGGTTGATTGAGGTTGATTGAGGTTTCTGGGATTTCAGTAATTTACAACACAGTGATCTCGCAGTGTGAGCAGGTACGAGTATTTACTGTTCCAACTGAAGAAACCTCAACATGCACACATGCAAAACACCTCCAGTTTTCACATCAGAACAGACAAACCGTACTTCCTTTGTCTTTTATAATATATTCGGATCTATACTCTGTTTTTTTTTTTTTTCCTGTACAAAGTAAAACTGCTATGAATAAATCTGCTTTTCTTATTTCCAACATGATTTCCTTTACATGGCGATTCATTCAACACAGCTGTTGAGGGGGTTCTCACATGATACCTGATGGCTTGATGGCACAGTGTGGTCAGAGAGGTAGACGTCATGGAGGAAGAAGACCGATTAAGGAGCGTAGTGTGAGTTAACTTATTGTTCACAATCGATAAAATGTCCTACAAGGATATTGATTAGCACATAGACAGGAGATTAAGGAGGGGTGTCAGGTTTTATAATGAGGTTCCTTTGCCCATAAAACAACCGCATTGCACTTTGTCTGACTCCTTATGTGGTAACGCTCACTACTGCCCGTATCCAGATGAATATACAGCCAAACAGCTCGTGTCTGCTTGACCCTTTTTATTTAACCGGAAAATACAAATGTGTTTTTCATCGTCTGTCTGTATTCAGGTCTCTTTATGACAGACATGTTCTGTTGTTGATGGGCAAAGGCCAAAAGGCTAAATATGCTGTCCTTGCTGACAATAAACAGATATACTTCAGACATCATGTATGTGTGTGTGTTTGTCTCTCCGAGTCCGAACACCAGCCGGTAAGTGTATAGAGGTGCGGTCTTCTTTTTATACTCTTCCTTTTAAACCTAACAAGTGCTAGATTTACCAATATATACACAACTAAATGTACTCTCATTATGATTAAGCATCAGAGGCAAATATGTAAAGGTCGCTTTTGACTCACGTTGAGTTGGACGAAGTCCCTTTAATGGAAAGCCCAAAGGCCAACCTGTAGTGAGAGCAGCCAGGTTTGCTAGGGCAGCCAAAATGATGTCAGAGCAGGTTCTTTGTCCAAAAGGTCAGGGCAGACTCATCAAATAGGGTCAGAGCAAGTAACAACTTCTGTTGCTATGCAGATGACACACAACTTATTCTTATCCTTCCTTCTTCAGATACTCAAGTTTCCACCCAGATCTCAGAATGACTGGCAGACATCTCATCCTGGATGACAGCTCATCAGCTGAAACTCAGTCTCAGTAAAACCAAACTGCTGTTCATCCCAGGTGATTTATCCCCCTATCAAGACCCTGTGATCTCAACTACTCAACTAACTCAATTCTGGCAGGTCCATCTCAATCCACCATTCGTCCTCTGCAGCTGATCCAGAATGCAGCTGCACGTCTCATTTTCCACACCACCCCAATTCTTCACTCCCTGCACTGGCTCCGTGCAGCTGCTCGCATCAAATTAAAAACACTGAGGCTTGCCTACAACGCGAAAAACGTCCCAGCAATGCAATACGTTCCCTTGGATCCTGCATCATTGCTCGACTGGTCCTACCATTTGTCAGAGATTGAGGAAGAGGTGCATCTAGACTAATTTCTGTTCTCACATCTAGGTGGTGGAATGAACTTCCTCGAGATGTCCATACAGTTGAGTCTCTGGCAATTTTTAAATGACAACCAAAGAGCTGTCTTCAATATTTGGGTTACCAACAGTGTTTGACTGATGGTACTTAGTTAATAACCTAGTAAACCAGGGTAAGGCTCTATTAAATTACAGAAACTTACGTTGTAAGTAGCCCTGGATAAGAGTCTTTGCCAAATGCATAAATGGGAGTGGAAATGTCTGTTAGCTAGTTGCTAACCCAAACATAGAGATGGTGGGTTACTTGGTCAGGTAGATTGGAACAGGTAGATTCAGCATTGTAGAAACAGGCGGACTCATGACTGACTAGACCTTCAAAGGCAAGAAAAGAACCACAAAAAAACTCAGGAAACTCCTCTGACCATTTTGTGCCAATGCATGCTCCACAGCTTCCTTTTATAGTGGAGCTCAATTGGCTTCCTCAGGAAATGCTCCAAACAGTATTGCTGCTCACGAAGAAGATCAAATGATGACACTACGTCTGTCCTGTATTTGGCTCCATCCATCTCCGTTTCCATGTTGATGAAAAGCAGCTGCACAACTTGATGCTACCGTCACCGTGCTTCATTTTGGAATTCAAATTTTAGAATGCATCTGCTTTATGCCAAAGGATGTGCTTTTTTATGACCAAAAAGTTACATCAGATCAGAGAATCTCTCTCCAATTTGGATTTTTTGGGGATTCTTTATAGAATGTATTTTTTGTTTGTTTTAAACGTGCAGAATTTCTTGATTAGTGCTGATATGTGCTGGACATGTTTGAGCTGTCAATGCTGGAGCTCTTGTAAAACCTTGTATACAGGGGTGAAGCAAATCTGCCAGAATGGCTAAATATTTTTTTGCCTGCTCCCATCAAGGTTCAACCTACATCAAGGGGTCACCACAGTGCACCATCTGGTCTGCAAAGAACTTGGAAGAAATTTATATCCCGGATGCCCTTCCTGATGCAACCCTCCCATTTTTCTACCTACAGTGGCTGGGTAGTATTGGGGGAGTGTAGTGGTTAAGGGTTTTTAAAAAAAACTCTTCCCAGTTGTGTTTGACTGATGACACTTAGTTAGTAACCTAGTAACCCAGTGTAAGTATCGATCCAATGAGGTCAACTTTAAAGCACTTTTTTGTAAGTCACTTTGGATAAGAGCGTCTGCCAAATGTCTAAATGTAAATGTAAAACTGGTTAACGTCGACTGCCCTCACAAAACAGCTAAATAGTTATACACTACTAAATGTGTGCTCTAATAGACAGTATATCCACAGGTCTAGCATAGCAATTGTGCACCAAATGAAGTCATCAATGCTATAGACCTATAGGAAGCATTACTCCTGGCAGCATAGAAAATAGTAAAAAACATCAAAAATACTAAATAAAAAGTCTACTACAATAAATATATAGATTCATAAGGATTGCAAAATTAAAAATAAACCCTCTCTGTATCAGTTCAGCTTGATTTTAACCTAATATCCCTTTTTAGTCTAAAAGCCTACTTGCTGTAAGAATGATCAGATTATTATATACTCAAAAGTTTAAAGGGGTCAGGATTTTTATGACTCCACTTAAGTAAACTTTACACGCAGTGACCATCACAGCCACGTGTTCTTGTTGAACATCTCATTCCAGATTTATTCTCCACTCTTTTCTTCTGGGAAGGTTTTGCACTAGATGTTGGAGTGTGGCTGCGGGGATTTGTGTCCATTAACACATTCTACAAAAGCATTAGTTGGTGATGTTGGGATGTCGAGGAGACTCCAGTTCAGTGAACACTCAATACTTTTGAGTTCAGTGCAGGACACTCGAGTTCTTCTAGCTCAACCTTAACACATCATGTTGTCATGGAGCTGACTTTGGGGATCGCACCACATCCATATGTTTCTCAAAATTTTACGTTTCTCTAAAATAGCAGAACTCATCAAAGTAAGGTATAAGACACAGAGGCCATGGTGTTATACAAAAATAACTCACAACCTCAATAAAGATGCCTAGAATGTGCAAGTGTTTATTTTCAGGTATCACTAGAGCAAAAGTTGCTGCGTAATAACCAGACAATTTGCAAGACTGCTTACATGTAGAAATGCTTTATGTTACAGTGACCTAAATTCACTCTCTCCTACTTGTCTGCTTATTTTCGTTTCCACAGCCTACATATCAAGCCTGGCATCAGATCAACAATACAAGTGCATCCAGCAGCACTGCAGAGGCTCAGGAAGTGGAACACTAATGTCAAAGCATGAACAAGCAAAGTCTGTGTCAGCAAAACATGCAGCACAGTCCAGAGCTGTGAAAAAGTTGTTGCATAGTGGTTCACCTCACTCAACCAGGATGAGTGAGAAAATGTCAGATAAATCATCAGGCCGCTTTTCTTGCAACCTATACAGGAAATCACCTTAAGACCTTTCGCACAGCCTTTTCATCTGAAATCCAGATTTCAGAAATTACCCGGTTTGAAACTTTCGCGTTACATCCAGTCAAAAGTTACAGTAATACCCCCTCTTTTAATTCTATGTTTTTGTGCGTGTGTGTGTAAAAACAATAAAAATCATCTGATTGTAGCGGCTCTCAGTATTACGCAGACACAACTTCAGACAACCAACAACATATAACTTTTTTTCACTGTGCCATGATTGGTTTAACAAAAATGAAGCCCAAAAAGGAAAGTAAAAACATGTGAGCAATACTGAGTGCACCATTAGTGCTTTCACAGGATTTAAGAGGGTAACTTGCAGCCAGGTGCTGCTAATCATCAGCCCTTGATTAAGTGATCGGCTGCAGGTGTGTAGACCTCTATAAAAGCAGGTATTTTGAAGCATTCAGGTGGGTGGATGTGCTGCACTTCACAAAAAAAGAAAAACAACAACAGCCACATTTAACATCAGAGCATGTTAAAGTCCTCGGCAGCACGATTAGGAGAAGACTAAACAAGTCCGGTTTGTTCGTAAGGGTTGCCAGGAGAAAGCGTCTTCTGTCGAAAAAGAACACTGAAGCACTGCTGAGATTCGGATACCTGCAACTGAACCAACCACAAAGCTCCTGGAACAACGTCCTACGGTCAGATGAGACCAAAGTGGAGGCGTCTGGCCTCAATGCCCAGCGGCAAGTTTGGCGAAAACCAAATAGCATTTCAGCACCTCATACCCAATGTCAAGCACGGCGTGGAGGGCCGATGAGTCGGGCTTGTTTTTGCAGCCACAGGACCTGGACACCTCGCAGTCATTGTGTCGGTCATGAGCTCCTCTGTATACCGGCGTATTCTACAGGCAAATATGAGGCCGTCTGTCCCACGGCTAAAGCCTGGTCGAAATTGTGTCGTGCAACAGGACAATGATCCGAAGCATAGCAGTAAATTTACATCAGAATGGCTAAAAAAAAAAAGGAGTCAAGGTTTTGGGATGGCCTAGTCAAAGCTCAGACCTCAACAGCAATGCTGTAAAGACGAATGGACCAAAATGATGTTAGCGACTGATAAAGTCATACAGGAAATGATTACTTGAAGTTATTGCTGCTGAACGTGGATCTAGAAGCTATTGAACCGAGGGGCACTCAGTACTGTCTGCATTATTTTAGCTTCATTTAAAAATCTAATGACACTGTGAAAAAAAGGTATATGTTGCTCATATGGATAAGCCAACATTGGGTAATATGTACTTATGATAGCAGGAATTTTATGCGTTCTAAACTTTCAGTTAATCATGGAATCTGCCCCACTTTCGGTTTGCGGTAAGTGGTTGGAACGGTAACTGCTGAATATTACTTTCAGAGACTGCCCTCAGTCAACCATCAGGTTCTCTCAGTTTCTATATATTGTAAATCAGATTGGACAGCCTGCACAGTTTTTCCACCCAACTGTAAGAAGGAATTGTTAAACTAAAATCTATCCCAGGTTATACATCATCGGGCTTAAAATCAGGTACCAAAAACGTGTCTACAATTTAAAGAATAATTCAAACCTTTCATTTTAAATATTGTACCATTCTTAACTTTATACTCTGTAATTATCTGATTTTGACTTATAAACTACTTGTTAGTGGTGGCGTGGTGGCTTAGTGGTTAGCGCTGTCACATCACACCTCCCTGGTTGGGGGGTTCGAATGTCACCTCTGGTCTGTGTTTGTTCTCGCCGTGCTCGGTGGGTTTCCTCTCGGTACGTCGGTTTCCTCCCACAGTCCAAAGACATGCTGTGTAGGACGATTGACGTGTCCAAATTGCCTCTTGTGCGTATGTGTGCGTGTGTGTGTGTGTGTGTGTGTGTGTGTGTGTGTGTGTGTGTGTGTGTGTGTGTGTGTGTGTGTGTGTGTGCGCGTGTTTGCACCTCATACATGAAGACCTCCACCTTGTTCACCTTGTGAGTTCGGAGTAGTTCAGGAGTAACTCTGGTTAAGGTATTGAACTAACAATCAGAAGGTTACTGGTTCAATCCCCAACATGACCAAGCTCCCACTTTAAGAACATCACTGGAAGACAACGAGAGATCGGAGAGACCTTCAACGAGCTCAACCCCCCAAAAATGTCTAAACCGCTCAGCAACTTGTGCATGATGATTATAGGAGAACAATCCACAACACCGTGTGTCATATGGAACTGTCCAGTCAATCCTCACGTGTGATTTGAACAGGCGCCACGTTGATGCTGAGTTTGTCTCCAGCCTGTCTATAGTGAATTTTACTGCCAGGATTTAAAGGCGTCTGAAGGAGGACATATTGTGAAAGTGACCGGACCTGTGGCGCGCCCCCTCATATGTGAAAAAATGTATTAGACATTCCCTCTCTATTAGTATTAATATTTGAAAAAATCATTTTGTGCAAATGGATCCATGAGACTTTATAGTTTATATTAAAATTTGCAGCTTTTTATAAGAGGTTAGATTGAATATATTGCAAAAAAAAATATGTCAATGGGTCTGATTATGGATCTGAACACAACAACAAATACTACTTCAGTTAAGCAACATTCTGAGGATGTGTTTATTCATTTTGAATACAGATTCAGGAACAGCATAAAATATTTTATTATTTTAACCATATATTTCACCTATACTGTGTACAAACATCTGGTTTATTGCAAATTATACTTTAACACATTTTTTCGTTCTGAACTTCAACAAGTGCTTCATATTTCTGTCTCACAAAGTTTTATAGCTGGGATTGTATGCACAGAATTATATCAATAATTTATACATCATGCATCATGTTTACTATAAGGAGCAGAATTCCAGGACTGTTGCCTGCCACCAGAGGGAGACAGAGAACTGCCACATAAGGATTAGTGGTAACCTCCTCCACCAGTAGATGGCCTATTTAAAGGCTGAAGCTGACTCAGTCACTTGATCTTGAGGTCTCCTTGTTGAGTTTTGTCCTGAGACTGAGCTGTGATTTGTTAAAACCTCTTGAGTGGCTCTCAGGTTTCCTTCCTCTCAAGTTTTTTTTTCTGGATCAGACCAAACCTCCTGGAGATTATCTCCTGGGGTTTCTGTGGCTTTCTACAGGTTCTTGTTTTTAAAAAAAACAACACCACTGTATTACTTGTTTGCTTTGTAATTCTGTCCTTTTGTTTTCTTGTTTATTTCTCACGTGCATTTGGCCAGGTTTATACGTGCTGGGTTGTGAGCTCACTCAGCTTCATGGGTGGCTTCTCTAACCTCCAGCCCTGGGCTGGTTTTCCCCCTTGCAGGTCTCCTAAGGTCTTGCTAAGGTCTTGTTCCACTTCTCCAGGCCCCATCGCATGCTGCTTTTAGTTGGTCCTGGGCAGCCCTCCAGTACAGCCGCAGGCAGTGGCATTGCATTACACCCTAAATCAAACATCTTTAATGCAGCAAGACTTTAAGTTTTGTTACAGATAGTCTACCAAAAATATGTTCCATGTTTATGGAATTGTTCTTGTATAAATGTGTATTCTGTAAATATATCTAAAGTGTTGTACTTTTTAATATTATGTATAATACTTATGTATTATTACTGTCACAAGTTTTCTAACCGGCCTGTCTACACACTGTATGAAAAAATACAAATATATTTTTTATTATCTGTACAGTATATTTTAATGTTTTTAAACAATTGTGAAAAACATGAATTTAAGTTTTTTATTTATTGTATTTGAGTTTACAGCCAGCAGGGGGCGGTAGATCTTCATTTAAATTTATAATTTCATTCTGAATTTATAAACATTTATTCTTTTTTATATATTCCTCCATGTGCTTCTAATATCAATGCGATTATGCTTTATTGCATAGACTTTGTAACTGTTCTTTTCATCAGACAAGAAATAGATGAACCCCAAGCATGAATTTTGTTTATTTACAGCATCACACAAACATCTTACATAATTCACCAAAATATCATTGTGCTGAGCTATACCAATTATACATTACCCTTTATATATGTGTGGTCTGATCAGCTTTGAGTTGCTAAACACAGGCCATACTGGTCAAACTGGTAGATCATCTTCATCTACTGGTAGCTGCTACGAATGTTCCATGGTAGACTTTATGAAAGATAAAACAATACATCCATAAAGTCAGAAAATCTCAAACACACAGATCAGTTTAAAATGTTGAATAATATTTGAGTCAGTGAAGAAGTTTAACAGTTTGACCGAACTGGCCGACGCGTAGCTCCTCAAACTGAGCTGAATATATAGTCATCACATCTCCATGAAAGTCTAAATCAGGGTTATAAACATGTAGTGTGTGTGTGTGTGTGTGTGTGTGTGTGTGTGTGTGTGTGTGTGTGTGTGTGTGTGTGTGTGTGTGTGTGCAAGGCTTTGACATGTGTAGTAAAAGTAAACTCATGTAGAGTCACGCAGCTGGCTGTCATGGTTTTGTGAGATGTGTGTGATTTATCCGTGCAGTTTAACACTAGCCTTGTAATTCTAATGATAAGACATTCAAACAAAAACATCAGACAGTAAATATGCCAATGCTGATGACTTCATTCAGATTGCAGAGGGGAAATTAATTTTAATTTTTTTTTTTTTTTTGCCAATGTATCCCTTTAATACTCTGCCACCAGGCTTCTGTATAATGTAGTGTTTAGCTGTGTGCTTTTTGTTTTACAATATTTGATAAATACTCTTAGCTTAAATTAGACACACATGTTGAATCACATAATAGAATTTAACATATTTTACACAGACAGACAGACGTGATGCATTTCGCAGAACAGAGAATGTAGGAACGCAGACAAACATAGACGTCTGTTCATCCAAGGTACCCCAGGGTTCACTTCATGCCTTTTGTGCCGCTCTGGGGTTGTTTTTGGGACGGGGTTTCACATGAACAGGGCACTGGTGGATCAAACGGTTAAGGCTCTCGGCTACTTATAGGATGGTCGGGGCTTCAATTTCTGGAGCTTTTTCCAGGAACCTCAGGAGGGCACAAGGTTGAGGGACACCATGGAAGGACAAGGTCTGCAAGCTCTAATCACACACTACCCCTCAGAGTGGAGGTGAAATTAGAACCTTCAACCCTGAAGGTGTTTGTAAGGAAAGGGGTGATTGTGGATGCTGGAGTTAATGTTACCTGGTGGCACGGTGGTATAGTGGTTAACACTGTTGCCTTGCACCTCCAGGGTCTGTGGTCGATTCCCGCCTCTGGTCTGTGTGTGCATGTTCTCCCTGTGCTTGGTGGGTTTCCTCCAGGTACTCCGGTTTCGTCCCACAGTCCAAAGACATGTAGCTTTGGCAAGCTTACCTGGAGTTCCCAAAATTCCCTGTAGTGTGTGAATGAGGGTGTGAGCAATGTGAGTGTGTGTGTGTGTGTGTGTGTGATTTCAGGTCTTTTTGTGAGAAGCAGATCTGGCAACCCTGACTGTAGCACAGGATTACTGCATCAGGTTTAATTACAGTAGAATCATAAGGAGGAAAGTGACATTAATGTTATGGTCTGATCAGCTCTTTTATGAGGAAGTACAAGTAAGGAAGGAAGAAAGAAAGAAAGAAAGAAAATGACGCATTAAAGGCTCGCGCTTCGCCTCCATTGATTTTGTCATCAAAACGGAGCTCTTTATGTGTGAAGGAAACAGAAGCCAAACCCCCGCCTCTCTCTCTCTCTCTCTCTCTCACACACACACACACACACACACACACAGCTGTGTATCGGCTTTGTGAGCGCAGACACTGAGACAGGCTCGGCTCCCGGTTCCACTGGACTCTGGACTTTGTGCATGCTCTTGAACTTTATTTTACACTCCAGCTTCCTCCTCTCTCTCTCTCTCTCTCTCTCTGTGTGTGTGTGTGTGTGTGTTAGAGCAGGCACCACTGAGCCGCTCCTCGCTCTCGCTCTCCCGAACCCCGGGTCCAGAATGACATTAAACTCCAGTAAAACCGAACCCGCGGGGGTTCTGGAGAGGGTGAACAGCGCGCGCACGGCGCTCTCGGACCTGTACCTGGAGCAGCTGCTGCTGAACAAACCCAAGAACGACAAGGTAAGAGAGAGCCGGGGGGTAACGAGGGGGGGGGGGGGGGGGGGGGGCCAGGGTGCGAGGGG
>JAAGKR010004640.1:45229-57729 GCA_011419295.1 Clarias macrocephalus
CCCCCACAGGGTGCGAGGCTTCCGGGTAGAGCAGGACAAATAACCCGCTCACTCAGTGCGCCTTTCATATCTGATCTGTTTATCCAGATTTAGCCAGGAATATAATAATAATAATAATAATAATAATAATAATAATAATGATAAAAGATACAACGTTCACCAGGAAATAATAACATTCTCACATCCAGCCTG
Organism: Clarias macrocephalus; assembly: GCA_011419295.1. Lineage (NCBI taxonomy): Eukaryota > Metazoa > Chordata > Actinopteri > Siluriformes > Clariidae > Clarias > Clarias macrocephalus. The sequence continues at coordinate 45,422 of JAAGKR010004640.1, forward strand.
TTACACTGAATTTATCTTGTTCTTAGACAGCTACATAATCAAAGCCGCATCCAGATCAGCCTGGCCAACACGTTTCATTACGATCGATGCGTTTCTCTGTTTAATCTCTCGTTAATTGATAAACGCAATTAATGAGTTCATTATGTAACATCATCAGCGCCGAGCAGCATCACTGCGTAAACCCTGCGCAGGGCTGATGCGCCACCGAGTCCCGGCCTGTTCCGGTCTGCTGCTGAACTGCGGCGTTCACACGAGGACAATATGTTATAACTCTTTATACCGTTTATTCAGCGTACATTTAACAATAAGTCCTCAGATTATCACCATAAATATGGTTCAGGGATGAAGAACGAACTGTTAAAAGATAAACAAGCATAGCGTTTTGTTTGTTTGTTTGTTTGTTTATCCAGCATTGTCCCTGTAGGTCTGAGCGATATGACGACGCAACGTCGTTATCGCGATAAATGACGTCACAGAGCACTTTTCAGCGATATCTCGATAGTGTTTGGTAACATTTTATTCAGCCGATTTGCTGCTGAAGCTGTAAAATGAGAGGCGTGAGGCTTCCGGGCAAATAATCCTCTCACACTTTATACAAGATCTGTTTATTCACAATAACCAGCAACAACAACAAAAAGTAAATAAAATGTTCAGGAGTTGATACTAACATTGTAACATACAGCCTGTTACATTATATTAGGCAAAACCAAACCCTCAACCAGATCAGCCTGACCCACGATGCTGTGTTCTCTTCATCTATAATTAAGTAATCAACACAATTGATGAGGCAATTATATAATTAATGTTCACATAAGAACAATACGCTGAAACTTTAATCACACTTATTTATTTTACATTTATCACCTCAAATATTGTTCAAGGTTGAAAAGATGCTTAAGATAAACGCAACACTTTAACTAGATGTTCCAAACCTTGATAGGAAACCAATAGATTTGCTGTGAAAGTTGTCAAATTTAGGCTAATTTTAAAGTAATTATTATCAGACTGTAATAAAACTACTCTTTTTTTTATATAGTCATTTTTATTTAAAAGCATAAAAGTATATATATTTTTAATAACACAACTGTTGTTCTGTGTGCGGAATATTCCCAAATTTCCCGTAGTGTGTGGATGTTGACCAGAGGTTCTATCACGGTTCTAAAAATGGAAATAAATATGTTGGTAATCACCATTGGCCTCCACGGTCCCTTGTTGGACTAAAGAGGTTTCCTAGAAATGAGTATAACAAGATATTGTGTGATATTTTGTTACAAAACTTTTTCTATAGTTTATTTTAAAAAAATATATACGATGTCTTTTTATTTTAAATTAATTTATATAAGAGATGTGATGCAATTTATATAATAAGTAATTATTTCCATTTATTTTTACAGTACACTTTTATTAAAAATATGAATAAATAATAATTAAAAACTTTAAATACTTAATTTTTATGCTGACAATTTGTGAACATACATCATGATACACACTGTGTATTGCAGAAATGCCTTCCAGTATCATGATGTAATGTTTGTGTCATATCGCCCACGCCTCTAATTTTAATCTAATCAATTGTTTGTTTGTTTTAAATCTCAAATTTGCTTAAATTCTGTTTGACCAAACCTGATTTCCTAAGTGTTTTGTTCTTCCAGTCATCAATCAGCTTGGCTGTGTTTTTTGAATGGTCTAATTTCATCAGTGTTGATTAATTTCTCTGGTCCACACACACACACACACACACAACATATGGCATGACTCAGCTCTCACCATCAGTGGAATCTCGGTTTAGAGCAGCAAACACAGTGAGACTGAGACAAATGCTCTGAATAAAGGATTATATTTTTAGAGCCTGCTCTTGTATGCTGTATTACATTACAAAAGGCTACAGAACGCTCTTATCCTTTCGATCTGTCTCCCTGTATCTTTTAAAAGCTCTGTATCAAATATGCTTGAGATCAATTTAATGCAATTATATTCAGTTAGAAAGCGCTGGGCATATCCGAGACCGGATTACAGTGCCATGACCCGTGCGGTTTTAGCTGTTGTGAGCATGAAGCTTGAACTGGGGGATGGGATAATGACACGGGGATCTGTCGTCTCCCATGGTGACTCATCACGGCTACTGATGAACAGAGAAAAAAATATATAATAAGATGCACGATGTATAATTAAAGGGGAGTGACCGATGATCGGCTTTGAAAACATGCAGTGAACTTTGAAAAATTATACACCATTTTGTCAAGGTTAAACCTAATGCTAAGCCGAAAAATTTGGGTTAGATACATGTATATAGACATTACTATTCGAGACAAACAGCTTATTTTTCCTTCATTAAACCAATTGCAAAACAGAACGAACGCTGAGTTAGGATTCCTCCGGTGAATCCTCGCTGGTGTTGGTGCGCCTCCGCTCTTAGTCATGTATCCAGGGCTTAGAAGGCTAAACACCCTATAAATAGACAGTCTGTTTTGCTGTGTGTCATCACTGCAGTCGACATCCAGGGAAGTCTGTGAAACAGCTTGTAGCTGGTTGTGCAACACCACACCGCGTGTCCCCCTGATTACAGAACGGGTCTCTGATCGCAAGTTAATTAAGAATGCCTTTTTTCCAGTGCAGATATTAATCAAAATGAAAAGCTCTTGCTTCAACAACATGGCTGTCGCTCTAACAGAGCTGATTTTAAACATTTTAAACCGGTCCAATAAACACCGCGTAGACCTAGTGTAAGTGCAATCCACCTGTCACGCCTACTGAGTGTGTGCAGTTTACATGCCGAGGCTCATCCTGCAGATTTATACTAATTAAAGGTGTGCATGCTAACCCTGACCCTCACCCTCACCCCCTCCTCCAGGAGAAAATATAACTTGGTGTTAGAGTTTAGTGTAGAATTCTTAAAATCACTCTAGTTGTCCCTAAGTAGAAACGTGTAATTGTTCTACGTACAGATCTGCATGTTCCATTAAAGTGCAACACAAAGAGTGTTTGGGAAATTTAAAGACACCAGAGCACCTTTAATGTGTCTAGAGCTGTACACGAGGAATGCAACACTACTCTATACCTTTTGGAATATTGACTCTTTCTGACATGTTGGACTAAAACTCGAGGTCATGCTGTTGTACTGAATATCAGCATGGCTGTGGTGATATTCAGTACAACAGCATGACCTTGGGTGTGATATTGCTGAATTAGCTATGAATTCTGCAGTAACCAGCACATCACATAGCATTAAATGGAAAGCCAGTGTTCCACACACCAGGTAATGTCCTAGATCAGAGGATTTGGGATTCAGCCTTGTGCTAGGAGCTAGTTAGCTTTGTAGACATACATAAAAAGACTGATTGGTAATTGACTTAGAGGTGACTACTAAGAACAGGAGACGGCGTGTTGTTTAAGACGACATAACGTTATCTGGTGTGTGTTGTTGCTGAAAGTGCTTCTGTGACTGGGTGTGAATGTGGGCGTGGTCAGGCAGCTGCTCTCTCCTCAGTACTGCGGACCGGACAGACCGACTCTCACTGGATTTCACTGGATTGTTAACGTCCCAGTACTGCTATGCTCTATATCGTCACTTGTTCAGTCCGATGAATTCGCCGGGACTAAGTGTGTATAACACAACACATCGTCAGGTCGTCTTGTATGAAGTATGCTAGGATCAGAAATGTGCTAATGATAGATAATGGTAGCTAATAATGACCCGAAGAAAACTTTAAGCCTAGTTTACATTTATGGCAGACGCCCTTATCTAAAGCAACTTACATTTTTATTGCATTATACATCTGAGCAGTTAAGGGCCCAATAATCACAACTTGGTGGTTGTGGGGTTTGAACCTGGGACTTTCCATCCTGTAGTCCAATGCCTTAACCACTGAGCTAATAGTTTGCTCCTTTTTCTTTGTAGTTTAAATTTTTCGTCATACCTTTTAAATGAAAACTATTTCTACACTCATTTATTTCTCCTTTTAATTTCTACCCGGTCTGTAGAACCCAATCAGATCAGAGTGAACCTGTAAAAAAAAGGTTGTTGTTTTTTTATATAAGAATGTAGACTTTTTGCTTTTGTATTATTGGAAATGAATAACTGTGTGTGTATGAGCGTCTCGTTGTCGTCGTCCCTTGTCTGTTTATACTTGTTTTTCACTTGGACAGCTGCTTGTTTTTCACATTTCCCTTCAAACGTATTTTTTGTTCACTCTCAGTTCGACACTCACAATTTTGTTGTTAGTAGGTCAGAAGGCAGTCCTGAGCGATGAAGCTCTGTAAGGGGAGACGAGACGAGCCGGGGCTGGCCGGGGAGTTATTTTTCTCTGTGCTCTACGCCATGTGACTTGGCTTTGTGTTCACATGACAGGAAGTCGCCCAACCAGAAGTTGTTGTTTTGACAAGTTGCTGTGGTCTTCTGTGGTGGAGGAGAATCTCAAGCTCACAGTGATTGTAATGTGGAGGAGACACCAGTACCATTTCTTTGAAACTGCTGATCTTTGAAAATCATTCACTGTTACATCGAGAGGCTTTTTCTGGTGAACTAAAAGATGAGAAACACCATCCGTATCTCAACACGCTGATCTGATAAGATAAAGGCGATGACCGAGAAAACCTCTCCTGCTGAAACTGCTCGTGGATTTCTCCATGCTGTTAATGTTCTGTACTATGTACCAGTTTATTACATGGTGTGATGACACGGAGTCGCACTGAACTAATGTCCGTCATCGTTTAACCCTTTCTGATGAAGTATAACAGCGCAGACTTTAAGAAAGTGTCCAGTTGCTCCAACGTGTCCCAAATCAAGCTTCTGAGCAGTTTAACTGGCACAACTGTAAAATATGTCATGTAACCTATAACATGCCACTTTCACTATCGGTCTCTATAGAGAGTCTTTGAAAAAGATCAAAAGTGAATTCAGTGGACTTTGGTTTTTGTTTAAGAGATCATCTATAACACAAAAAATTTCTCCCTCATATGGTGTTGGCCAACCAGTTTTGTCCCATCATGTGACAGCAACCTTCCCTAGAACCACATGTAACCGGGTTCAACTTCACTGTTCGGACACCTTCTAACTCCATGGTTTTTCCTGATGTCCAATAATCTCCTCTGAACAGTCGATATTGAGGTGTTTATCTGCTCCTTCTGCTCTGTAAAGCTTCATAACGGCCCTAATCTGAGGTGCTTTAATTGAGGTTAATTGGTGATTTCTGAGGCTGGTGACTCTAAATGAGCTTCTCCTCTGCAGCAGTACGTTTTGGTCTCGCTTTCCTGGGAAGGTCTTCATGAGAGACAGTTTCATCATGGAGCTTGATGGGTTTTACAAACGCACTCGACACAATACTGTTCTTGTGAGGAACTGATCCAGAACAGCTGAGCTCTGCGTCGTAGCCTTTAAAGCTCAGATCATTTTAGCCATTATTTGATTAGCTTTATCTTTTTTTTTTTTTTTTCTTTTTTGACATATAAACATATATAGAGCTCAGGATTGTGCAGCACAAAATAGGCAACATGATGAACTGAATTTTAGTTAATTTTGACCAACTATACAAACACAACTGAGATTTTTTTTAATGGGTCACATAGGGAAAGAAATAGCACAGATACACATGATCACATGTTTTATGGTTGTTGTGGGCGGTTTCTATGACCAAAAATAATGATGATGATGATGATGATGATAATAATAATAATATGCTCACTTTGAGCATAATAGTAAAATAGTGATCAAATTTACTGTTTGTAAAAGTAACGATGATTTTCGTTCTACCTGAAACCCAAATACACAAAAGTCTGAAGCTGCGCTGTGCTGCCTCCAGGCATCTGTGCTGCTTGAGTTTTAAGGGTTTTAAATAACGATTGACTGTTGCCGTGATTATATTATCTAATGCCATATGTGTTATTTCATAGTTCATGGAAATCTCCAGTATTGTTGTAGAATGTAGGAAAAAAATCATAAAAACAAAAGATATTGGAGTAAAGGTTCGTCCAAACTTTTGACTGGCACCGTACATCCTTCAAACAGCTGCATTACACGGCGCAGTTACACACTGAGAGGAAATAACCATCTGTCCTTGTTTGCATACTTATACTTAAGCTTACTGATCCCGATGATTGGAAAGTATCACAATGATTGACAGGCGAGAGAGAGCGAGAGAGAGAAGGCCCCTCCCACCCAGAGAACAGCCAATTTAACCCTCTTGAGCTTCTCTTAGGCCACAGATTTCAAATCTGACTCCTCGGACATTAGTGCGAATTCTTTTGCTTTCGTTGTGTCGCAGAAGTTCCTGCACCACCCAGGAACCGCAGCGTAAGAAAGCAACCTCAGGAGCGGTTTTGGTTTGTCCCATTCAGGGGAACCCTTACAAGAAGAACCTCTTTAGATGGTGTTAACTGTTACCTCCTTCACTGGACGTGAGACGGTCTCGGTCTCAGGTATTGTACTTTTAAACAGACTCGATGTCTTTTGTACACTGTAATGTCGCACTCGCTCCACCTTACTTTGCGTCTTCTTCTCTCGCTGTGGCTCTGTAGCTGTGCATTCAGCAGACTGAGGTTATTTACAGCTGTGTGGACTTGTTAGCCGGAGCAGGCTGTTCAGACAGTTTGCTGAGAGCATGTGACTTCCTCTGCGCTGAAGGCCGCGCATCAGCGTTTTGGAGTGAGTTTCCGAGGGTGTTGTCACGCCTCTATCAGCTGGAAGGTTGTGCAAGACCTGAGCCGGGTTTTTCTGCCTCGATGCAGTTTCGAGTCTGAAATCTTTAACCAGTCTAAAGCATGTGTTGAAATATTAGAACGGGACGAGTACACTGCACTGGAAACGACTTTCAGAGGATTAACTGAAGCCAGCATGGTGTCGCAAGCTATTGTGTCAGGACCTGAATATCTGTGTACAGAGAACAGCGTGTTCTGGTGGTTTTGGGATCATTTTGGTTTCTGCTGCAGCTTGTGGTTTGGGTGTTTAATAGGGGCAGGTGGTATAAGTGGGCTGGCAGGGCTGAGACTCCATTCAGCTAAAGCTCTGCACATTCACAACTACTGACTAGGAAAAGGAACAGCACACAAACATTCTTGTTAGTCTTCCATGTATGTTTTCTTCTCATCTTTAGAAAGAGTCCCTTCTTTATGACGGCGACACTTTTTAAGGACCAGCTTTTTGGAAAGCCAGATCTTTTTCGTACCGTTTGTCCCCTGCATGCGTTTTATTCCAGACTTTCCAAGTTTATTGAGGACATTCAGACAGACGTTTTTGTCTCTGCCTGCAGTTTGTTAGCTGTCTGAAAGATATTACAGTGATATTTTATATTAAACATGCATCAAATATTTATGCAGAGTATCAACTAGATAATATCGTAACAGCCGGTGTTAAAATGTTATTTAATTGCAATGCAATTTTGGACAAAATGACATTAAAAAAAAAGTAAAACTTATATATATGTAAGATTTCATTCCTAAAGTAAACAATGTTGCTTTTGTTCTCGAGGTCATCGTCTATGTTCCGAACGTCTCTTCATGATGGAGGACTTTCCCGCATTTGCACAAAATATTACAAGGCATTTACATTATGTCAAATGAAGCAGTTTTTGATGGAAATATGAAGGTTTCTATTAAGGCTGAGCGAATGCAAAGCCAAGGGCGACTCGGTTGCCTAATACTGACCATATGAAAAACCGTTGTTGGCCAATCACGTGTCACCTTACGTGTGGTTGTAAATGACGCACAGTTCGCGATGATGCCACTGCTGTCAGATTCAGCATGATTATGAGATTCACGATGTGTGAAAAGAGATGCATTTAAAAATGTACACATTGGTCAAAAAAACAACAACAAAAAAAAAACTGTTAACATTCACGGGTAGTTTTTATTGGACTTTTTTTGGGTCGACTGATATATTTTTCGGGCTGCAAATCTGGCAACCTGGGTTAAAATAGCTTTTATTATTAAAAAGCATATTATTATTGTTGATTGATTTGATTTTTATGACTGTTTTATAAATGAACTGAGTATTTGGTCGTCCTGGTAACGTGATTATTAGCGCTATCCTGCTTGTGTGTGTATCTAAGTGAGGACATCTAATCCTGCCTGAATTCTGCATGAGTCATCCTGCACCAGTTAGATCTGACCTGGAGCCAAAAGCTTATTGTTTGTACCAGACTCCGCTATACACACCGTACAACCCAGACCACACACACACACACACACACACACACACACACACACACACACACACACACTCCACTTATTTTTTCTCTCATCCAATGACACACATCTTCCTCATGTAGCTAACATTAATAAGCTACAGTCGTAATTTAACAACAGTGGCCGATTATGATGTTGTATATGATCTATCAGCCGCAGGGAAAAAAAATTTGGGGGGGGGGGGGTGGGGGGGATGGCAGATAGTCACTTAAATAAAAAAAAATCTTACTTTAAATACTCTAATACTAAAATACTCTCACTAGCAAAAAACTAACTTAAAACCGTGAGCCTGAAGGTCTCTGAATTACCAACTAAGACGATTCTCAGCTTTTCAGTCGCAGAAGCTCCTGATGGACGTCGACGCCCTGCTGTTTTTTGCAGCTTCTCTTTTCCTTTATCTCTCCAGAGCACTTAGGCAGATCAACCCGCCCTTAATGTGATTCCTCTAACCGCAGATCATCCCAGTTTATCTTAATACATGACATGCGGAGCTACAGGATCTTCATATGCATTGTGTTTCTAGATTGGTTACATGTTTGGAACGATTCAAATCGTTAAGCAAAAAATCCTGAGTTTTCTCCTCGACCCGCACGTTGTTCCTCCCCGTCACTGAGGAACCTTCTGCAGTATCCCTCCTACATCCTGTATTTCCTGCAGCTCTCTCTGTACTCCAGCATCACTGTGGCTAAAGCAGGACACTTTTACTGCAGTGTCATTCAGGAGAACAGTTGAGCTTTTTGCAAAACTTTAAATCATAAAACTGAATTCTGATTCTGGAAAATGACACGAGAGTAAAATGTGTGAAAAAGGAACCTTGAGTTTCCAATTGTTGCTGAACTAACAGGACACTTTTCATATCCTGAAACTGTTTGTGTGTGTGTGTGTGTGTGTGTGTGTGTGTGTGTGTGTGCGTGCGTGCGTGTGTGTGAGTAAAAAGGCCAGAGAAAAGAGAAATGGTCAGCAGTATTTTTGCTGACTTCAGCATTTTTTTCCACATAAAAATCTTTTGTTTCAGCAGATGAACTGCTTTGTCGCTCGTGTTTGTCTTCCTCTTGAGTCACAGCACTTATTAACTGTGTGTACTTGGATCTTCTTCTTGGTGCTTATTGGCAGTTCATCCACCATGGTGTATTACCGCCACATTAATATCGTCTAAACAGTCTAATAGCACTACTGTACACACGCCATGAGTACTAATGCTTTGGCTCCTTTTATTTTAGGAATGTTTTTTTATTTAATTTTTTCATACATTTTTTACCTTTTTTTTTTTTATTACAGTCCAACTAGAATTTGGTACTGAAACTTATTATTTTTTTTTTTATGTCAGTGTAATTGTACAGAAGTACATTATATAATTATTATACTGTATATCTGAAATTTCCTGAATTACAAACATCCTTTACCTTTTGACTAATTTATATAATATATATATATTTTTTTAAATGTCTTGAAAGGCAAATTCATCGCTAAACAACTTTGAAATAAAAAAAAATTGTGAAGATTTATTTCAAACACAATTTTTAAAAAAGTCTATTATTGTGACGTGTATGTAATATATACAGTAAATATGTATATAGTACGTAAATATTTGCAGTTCATATTCAAAATATCTGTAAATGTATTTAAAAGACGCACGTGTGTGTGTGTGTGTGTGTGTGTGTGTGTGTGTGTGTGTGTGTGTGTGAGCTTGCTCTTTTCATTTCTCTTCTTTATCCTTCCCACAAGACTTCCTTAAACAATTGCTTTTAACCTCATTTCTCTTTTAATGACCTGATATTTCTTTTCTAAATCCAGTTAAACTCCTCTACGCCGTTCTTGGAATTTTCCTCACAGCATTACGAGGAACTGCGTGTTTTCTTCCTCACTGATCTCTTTCTCAACATCTCAGCACAGGACCAAAGTCCCAGTCGTGCAATTAAGAGTCATAAGAACCGTGTGACCTTTAGCATGTGCTGAGACGCGCAATACTGCAGATCAGATTAGCGTTAATGCGCCACACGTGAGCCTTGAATCCACGGCTGGAGGGCTGTGACTCAGACGTCTCATCGCGCTGCTCGTCAGCAACTTTTATAGTTGCGAAATCTTTTAGTCTCTCATGCATAATGTGTTAGGGACATTTGGGGGCAGACTGGGGAACGTCGTCACACTCTACTGACTCTTGTGGGGTTTTTTCTTGGATATGAGATTTTAAATTTGAATTTATATTATGTAAAATGAAAAACTAAATGAGGTCTTTAGCCTCCATTATAACTACATGTCTTATGTCAGAATGGAGATGATTACAGTAAGTGAAGGCTGTGCTGGTTTTAATACAGCGTGTCTGGGACACTTCACCAAAAATCTATAATTAATAATTAACTGTTTGTAATAATACATTATAAAAGTGAGCTTATTAACTTGAGATCGAGACCTGAACGTCCTCATATGAGGACATGACTTTTCTCCTAACTTCATTGTCTTTACTATACTCTGTGTGTGTGTGTGTGTGTGTGTGTGTGTGTGTGTGTACCATCCCCATATGAGGACTGTTGGGTATAATTCCTTTGCCACATTTCTTCCTTTTTAAATTTGATTACATTTATTGTTATCATCCATGAATAAACAGATCCAGTCGGAGTAAATTGCAGTGTACACGACAGTCCGGCTCTCAGGAGGATATTAAAACAATCCCATTCGCCGTACAGAGCGGATTACGCAAACAGCTCAAACATTACTCCAAGCTTTGATTGTATTTCCTCAAAACTTCTAATTAAAACCCTGAAATGGTTCAGCAGCGCCCTGCGAGCTCACTGATGTCTTACGACCTGTGAGCCGTACGCAGAACCATGACAACCCTGTCACGTCTTTCGGGATCTAATGAGTTGTTAAAAATGTGTAAGTTTAATCTTTAACCCGAGAGCAAATGGGCACAGGCAGATATGTGCTATAAAGTGCAGCCGAACCCTTTTAACGTGACATTCTAACCCAGTGGTGGTGTTCCCGAATAAACACTGTGTCTGAGGTCGTGTGTGTGTGTGTGTGTGTGTGTGTGTGTGTGTGTGTGTGTGTGTGTGTATTTGGGAGAGAGAGATGTCTGTGCAAACATTACTCTTGGAGTTGTAAGATATCTCTGAGCTTTTGGGCTTTTCTGCTCGGCGTGGTTGTACACAGTGGTTGTGTGACTCACTGTATTGCTTGCATTTTCAGGCAGCCGTGCAGACATTTGAAGCGAAGGAGCCGGATACAGTGTACACTAACGGCACCACCGACCACACGAACATCAAAGAAGTGACTAAGATGCGCGAGGTCGCCTTCGAGAAGCATCCGTCAGAGCCACTGGTACCGCTCGTGTCCAGTTTCTGCATTCCAGCTGTTGAAGAATCATATTTAGAATAAGTGATTGATTGTCATCAAACTCACTTTGTTTCGTTTTTTTGTCTGATATGTCGCTTTGCTCCGTCACCGTTCAGGGTGTGACTCTGAAACTGAACGAGAAACAGAAGTGTACGGTGGCGAGAATATTACACGGAGGGATGATCCACAGGCAGGGTGAGTGCTGTGTGAATTACAGAGACTTAATCATATCTTAAAACGTTTTTCTTTTATTGGCAGGATATAATCTACAGTATATACTGTATATGAGTGGCGTTCATGTCAAACCGGGACTTGAGGTGAAGCATTAAAGTGATTGACATTTACAGAAGACTTCAGGCACAGTACAGTGATGAGACTCTTCGCCGCAGTAAAACATCTGAAACATTTTAATGAAGCCTGTACATCTGTGAATGACGATCTCGTCCGAGGTGCCTCGAGCGCACTGCAGTCGTTCACGTGAACATTTAGCGTCTGATCCTTGAAAATCGGCAGATGATTTGTCTGCAACTTGCAATGAAGAAGAGACACATCTGTGTGTGTGACCTGTACACACACTCATTCACCAGCACCACTTGTACGGTACAGGAACCTCCCCTGGGAGTCATTGCCACGCCCTGCGTACAGTCCTGACCTCGCTTCAAGACATTTCTACAAATTTGGAAAATCCACCAAAGGAGTTCCTGGGAGGCCGGCGTTTTCAGACATGAATCATACTGGCAGTCCGATCATGACACCAGCGTACTGAGAAAACCTTCTACCTTGATGGTGTCTAAGCC
>JAAGKR010004641.1:5521-36131 GCA_011419295.1 Clarias macrocephalus
TATATATATTTCTTTTTTTTGGGGGGGGGGGTTTGTCTAGTGCAGTTTTTTATTTTATTTTAGTGAAATCTTTATATCTTTCTATTCTTTCCTATCTTTCCATTTTAGGTCACGGACAGTCTTACAAGCATTTCGCTGCATATGATGTGGCTAATAAATTTTATTTTTAAATTTGAATTAAAGAGTGTTGTTTTTTAAAATGACTTTATTTCTTCTAACACCATTATAGAAAAAGAAATGGATTATCCCTAGAAACGGATAGAGATAGATGCTATATGGTACTATAGCATCTTGAGCCGATTTCTTCTTATTATTATTATTAAGTGATGTAGATTAAATATAATAAATAGAGAAAAACTAAAGATTTTGACTTAAGATACATATTAAAAATTGGTTGTTTGTTTAACGACTTTAGCAGCGACCTCATTTCCCCTCTCGTCTGTTCCAACCACTCAGCATTCAGCATCACCAGTATACTAATCACCGGCCTGATCATCTGTCATCATCTGCACCTGTTTTTCACTGGTTCATGACTTAAGTTAGATGGGGTTTTATGCTTAAATGGTCGTAGGTCACTGTGTGGCTTAATAGTCTAAACAACATTCCTCTGAAACTGCTGAAAATGAGAGAGAAAAAAAAGTCCTTCAGGAAGCCTGGAGAACTATTCCTTAAGACTATGTTAAAAATCTATAAGAAAGGCTGGCTCTTTGGAAGAAAACTATAAAAAAAAAAATAAGTAAGGGTGTATCAAGATTTTCAGAATGTTGAAAATTGTCATCGTGCAATTAATAAGAGATAGCTTGCACAATATACTGTATAATCCTAAACACTTAAATTTCAGGCACACTACATTTGTAGAAACGCACTAGGATGTTATTAATGAGAAATAGTGAGAATAAGCATCACACTGCTGGTATGATTAGTTGAATGGAATGAGGATGAAGACATATACACATACACACACTTTTCCTGTCCAATTCCCTGAAGTGTGTACAAGAAAACAAAAAAGTGGCACCAGTTGAGGAAAGTGTATAATTATCGAGTGATTAAACCTCCAAACATGACAGTACGTCTGACCTTCTCTTTTCTTTTTTCTTTTTTTTTTAATTAAGAAAATCAAATTACAACATACCAAGCCTCAGGTCTACGCCGATTCGTGAGGGTTGTTGTGGTAAGCTTTGTCGTGTTGCTGTGGCAGCCGCATTGGAAAGCCCTGCCCTCTGTAGTTTCAGCTGAAATCAAAAGACGCACATTACTAAAGAAACGTGTTTCATCTTCAAACTGACATATTGTCAGATAATTGCAAATGATTAAGACCAGAGCTGTGCCCTTTGAGTAGAAACTCTGCATGCATACTGTAGACGTACTTGGTTAGTCTTGTGTTGGTTTTGGATAAGCACGACTTCCACAAGACCAGGCGAGTACAAGGTCTGATCGCCTGCAGTGCCTGGCTCTCAGATATCACTCAGAAATTATATTTCGTTATTAAAGAGCACAACAAGACTGTAAAGAGCACTAAACAATGAAAAACAGCTCTCTGGCTCCCAGATACACGACAAGCTGTGGCAGCTGCCTCACTTGGGATGATGGACCTCACTTGAGATGACGTGAAATAATGAGTTATAAAAGTAATCAGCATTGAGGATGAATTAATTCGGCATCTGAGAGATCAAATGCTATTTTGTAATAATTTGGCTTTAGCTTTTTTTTTTTTTTTTAAACATGAGGTTTTCAAAGTGGGTTATGGATACAAATCAGTAGTGGGGTTTCATTATTATATTGGGGTTTCATTATTATATTGATTATCTTAATTGACTTTATTATTATTATTATTATTATTATTATTATTATTATTATTATTATTATCATGATGATTATTATTATTATTACACAAATTCATATACAATGCATAATGTGAACTTGGACTTCAGTGGCAGTGGAAATATCAATGAGAGAAAAAAGCTCTATACTTTGACCTTGATAATATGACAAAATATTGTACACATTTAAATACTGGTTATTTAATGAATCTTTACTGAAAAGGTCTGAGGAGCTGTTGAGATCCCTGGTTATAAAATGTCTAACAATACATTTGAATGCCCTTGTTTTGTTTATTATTATTATTATTATTATTATTATTATTATTATTATTATTATTTGGGCTATATAAGTTGGGATCAGAGCACAGCCTCAGGTTGGATACAGCATCCCTGGAACTTCTTTGTCTTTCGGCTCGCCACGGCGAGTCATCTGCCTCCATGTAACCCTATCTTTTGCTTCTTCTTCTCTTACACTAACTAACTTCATGTTCTCTCTCACTGCATCCATAAATCTCGTCTTTGGTCTTCCTCTAGACCTCCTGCCTGCCAGTTCCATCCTCAGCATCCTTCTACCAATATGCTCACAATCTCTCCTCTGAACATGTCCAAACCACCTCAATCTGGCCTCTCTGACTTTATTTCCAAAACATCTACTGTGAAATGGGTTGTCCCTCTGATGGACTCATTCTTGATCCTATCCATCCTTGTCACTCCCAAAGAGAACCTCAACATCTTCATCTCTGCTACTACCAACTCTGCCTCTGTCTTTTCTTCCGTGCTGTAGAGCATCGCTGGTCTCACCACTGTCTCGAACACCTTTCCTTTCATTCTTGCTGATACTCTTTTGTCATATAACACACCTGACACTTTTCTCTACCCGTTCCAACCTGCCTGTACACGCCTCTTTACCTCAAATATACATTTCATCTAATGGGGGAAAAACGATAAATTTATTACTTTATTTAGGCTAATTGAGCTCATCACATTTTATAGTTTTAATTAAATGAATTAATTTATATTAGCTTGGTCCTTAGGTGTGTTATCTTGTAGTAAAGGACTTCTTCAGAGTCACACTAAGTTTCTAAAGTGATTTAGTATACATTATTTATTTCTGTTTAAATTTCTGTATCAGTTTGATTAATATGGCAAAGATTGTGATTCAACTGTAATAATGATTATGAACCATGTGAACCTGATTATAAAAAAAAAAATTGGGATGTTCTCTCTCCTGCTGACTCTAACCCTAATACTAAAGAATACCTTTGGTATCCACCACTGGCCACAATGCAGACCAATTCAGAATTGATATTAAGGGCAGGGGTAGCTGAGTGGACTACTGCTCATAAGGTCCCAGGTTCAATCCCCAGCACCACCAAGGTGCCACTATTGGGCCCTTGAGCATCCACGTTAAGATCCTTAACCCTAAACTGCTCAGATATATAATAATATAAAAATGTAAGTCTCTCTGGATAAGGATGTCGGCTAAAATTCCTGAAATATAAATCTGAGTATCCTCTTCAGATTAATAACGCTAGCTGCATGAAGTTAATCTTCAGTGACTGCATTACATGGTCAGTCTCATATTCAATCCAGAGACTTTGATGGTAACAATGTGGGCATGAGGCAGGAATACCCCTGGGATGGGATGCAAGTCCTTCACAGGACCTTACAAACACCCATTCACACCTTGGAGCAGTTTAGAATGGCCAATCAATCAAATTATCTCCATATTTTAGAAGGTGAGAAGAAACCAGAGAACCCAAGAGGAACCCAAGAAAAGATTGCATACATGAAGAAACACCACATAGGAACTTGAAGATGTAAGTCAGCAATGCTAACCAGTGCAGCATCTAGCCTGCTAGGAATCCAGTATCTATCTATCTAATCTGTATCTGTGTGTCTGGATTAGAGTAGAGGGAGTGGGATCCTACAGAAAACAACACAAAAAATGTGTATAAGTGGGTGGTTTGATTGGTGAAAAAGATTATTATGTCTGTTGTTTCTCCTAGACAACAACAAAATCAGAGGTATCTTCTGTCTTTTTCCTTTTAGTAAAGCTGTACAAAAAGCCACACTCTGTACTCACACAAAAGATTTTAGTCAAATGCATTCAACCCAGCATATTACAATAATACTTATATGAATTAGAGCCAGGGATATAGCATTTAAATCTGGCGACAGGACAGTATATAGCACCACCAGGACTGCATTCAGGAGGGGCATAAAGTATGCAATATAAACAGCGGATTGTGACCCATTTCAACAACTCCACCAACCCCCGGCAGGTGTGGGAGGGAATCAGGTTCATAACAGACTATAAAAGAACAACATCTTTATCTTTTAACAGTTGTGTCACCTTAGCGGAGGCACTGAATAACTTTTATGCCCGCTTTGATAGGGGTAGCAGAAAGACACCACTGCCCCACCCTCCCTGAAATAATACTGCCCCAGTACTGAGCAGCCATGAAGTAAAACACTGGGATCCCCCAGGGATGTGTACTAAGTCCCTTACTTTATACACTATAGACACATGACTGCTGCGCCAACCTTGCTTCCAACTACATCATAACATTTGCAGACAACATCATGGTGTTAGGCCTCATCACTAATAACGATAAGTCTCATACAGAAGGGAGGTGGAAAATCACCGGGACTAGTCTCCATTTACACTACACGCTGCTTTCGAAGAGTGCACAGCATTCTACATGATCAGCATCACCCTGCGCATCACTTGTTCAGTTACTGCCCTCAGGCAGAAGATGTAGGTCCATACACACAGAACCACAAGACTGTCCTACAGCCTTTTTCCAGCGGCTGTGAGACTGTTGAACGAGCAGGTACCTCCCTCTCTGCCTTTGCCCCCACCTACTACTACATATTGTACGTCACTTTTACAATAACTGTGAACTTCACTTGCATGGCTGCAGCACACACAATAAATGCACAGAGGTAGAAAGTACCGAATTACATTTACTCGTGTTACTGTAATTGAGGATTTGTTTTCAATAGCTGTAATTTTACTTTTACTTAAGTATGTTTTGTTTGAAGTACTGTATTTCGCTACATTTGAAATCTTATTCGATACTGAGTAAAAAAATTCATGAATGAAAATGAAAAATAATACAAAATAAAGGAGGAACGGGGAAGGAAAAAAACTGCACTGATTGATTGATGGGCGGGGAGAACAAACTCACAAGAACGATGGAGATGGACAAAACAGATGCCAGTGATACAGACCCAGTTGAAAGCAAAATACCATCAAATTCTAATGAAGCAAACCCCTGGCCACTGTAACAGCCAGAAGGAGAAGAACAGAGTAGGAGCTCAGGTGTTGCTGCTCACCCCAGAAACGTTCTATTCTTTTACCGTTTTCTTTACTTGTACTTTATGTTTTGTATTATAATTTTGTGATGCTGAAAGAGGCCGATAAAGGTTTTGTGCAGAACGTTATTCTTGGCTTTAAAGTCTTTTTTCCCTCGGCTATCCGGCGCAAAGCATCACACCATATTTAAGCGACCCCTTTGATTTCAAGCACAAGAAAGGCAACAGCTTTACTATGCAAAGGTGTTCCTTCAGTTAAAAACAACTAGTTTGAGATTTATATCTTCTTGTCTTTTTGGAACTACACTAGAATCCCCCATCCCACCCCCGCTGTTAAAAAGATAAACTCAGTAACTTTTACTCTGAGTAAAATTTTAATGAGCTACTTTTTACTTTTACTCAAGTATATTTTTATAATGGTAACTTTACTTGTACTTCAGTAAAATTTCACTCAAGTAACAGTACTTGTACTTGAGTACAAACGTTTATTACTCTTTCCACCTCTGGCACTTTACCACATGCAGGAACATGATGCTCTAACGATATCTCGTTATTTGTAACAGTGAAAATAAAGTTGAAAGTTAAAGTTATAATAAAAGATCTAGACAATAATAAATAGCATTTACTATTTAAAACAGCATTTTCCAGGACGTTGGCTGTGACGACCTGGACCTTACGAGTGGCCTCCAAGAAGTCCATCTCTCACTCCATGTGATTTTTTTTCTTTCTGTGGGGCTATGCAAAGGAGGAGGTGTACAGGACAAAGCCTCGCACACTGGAGGACTTGGACGCACTGATTTAGGAGGTTCTCAGCGAAATCCCAAACAACTTCCTTCAGACGTTTTTAATTTGCCTATGTAATGAAGTACATGTACAATTTGTTTCAATAAATTTGTATTAGAAATATGGACTTTATTACCTATTTGTAATGCCTAGTTACTTTACACCCACCCTACTGTATAGAATCCTTTGGTACATTAATGCACTTATCCCAGTCTTTCACTGTTGCTTGGATACCATCAAGGTAGAAAGGTTTTTCATTATGCCAGAGCCATGATCAGACTGGCTACTTCATGTCTGAAACGCTGGCCTCCCAGGAACTCCTTTTCATGGCGCAAACATGTGGAAATGACTTGAAGCGAGGTCAGGACTGTACAACAAATGTGGCAATAACTCACAGCCAAGTTCCTGTGATGTGCAAGTGGTGTCGGTGAATGATTGTGTGTACAGTTCTCACAGATTACATAAATTAAGAAATAGTCTATTTTCAAGGATCAGGCATTCCACTTGTTAAATGTTCACAGGAATGAAGGCAGTAGGCTTCAAGCCATGGAAGAGATATAAAATATACGAAGAGAGGTTCCTTAGTGTACTGTTGCTATGTTAAATTAAATTCTGAGTGCATAAATGCAACTAAGATATTAGTTATAAATGTATGAATACAAGTATAAAGAGTGTTTGTGTATACCTGAGGTCTACTTAAGGCGCAAGGCCAAATGTTTGCCCCATTACTGATTTCTTATTTTTTTGCATGTTTGTTACCTTTTAATGTTTCAGATCATCAAACAAATGACAATATTAGTCAGAGATAACACAAGTAAACACATCATGCAGTTTTTCAATTAAGGTTTTTATTATTAAGAGAAAACAAAATCCAAAACTAAATAGCCATGTGTGAAAAAGTGTTTGCCCCCCTGTTAAAACATAACTTAACACTGCATTATCACACCTGAGTTCAATTTCTCTAGCCACACCCAGGCCTGATTACTGCCACACCTGTTTGCAATCAAGAAATCACTTAAATAGGACCTGTCTGACAAAGTGAAGAAGACTAAAAGATCCTCAAAAGCTAGACATCATGCCGAGATCCAAAGAAATGAGAAAACAAAAATGAGAAAGAAGAAAATAATTGAGATCTATCAGTCTGGAAAAGATTATAAAGCCATTTCTAAAGCTTTGGGACTGCAGCAAACCACAGTGAGAGCCATTATCTACAAATGGCAAAAACATGGAACAGTGGAGCAACTTCCCAGGAGTGGCCAGCCGACCAAAATTGCCCCAAGAGCGCAGCAACAACTCGTCCAAGAGGGCACAAAAGACCCCACAACCACATTCAAAAACTGCAGGCCTCACATGCCTCATTTAATGTGAATTTTCATAACACCACCATAAGAAAGAGAATGGGCAAAAGTGGTTTGCCTGGCGTTTCAAGACAAAAACCACCACTGAGCAAAAAGAACATAAATGCTCATCTCAGTTTTGCCAGAAAACATCTTGATGATCCCCAAGACGTTTGGAAAAATACTCTACTGACTGACGAGACAAGTCGAACTTTTTGGAAGGTGTGTGTGCCACTCTGGCGTAAAAGTAACACCACATTTCAGAAAAAGAACATCATATAAAATATGTAAAATTGTAAAATATGGTGGTGGTGGTAGTGTGATGGTCTGGGGCTGTTTCGCTGCTTCAGAACCTGGAAGACTTGCTGTGATTAATAGAACCAAGAATTCTGCTGTGTACCAAAACATCCTGAAGGAGAATGTCCGGCCAACTGTTTGTGACCTCAAGCTGAAGCAGGACAATGATCCAAAGCACACCAGCAAGTTCACTTCTGAATGGGTGAAGAAAAACAAAATGAAGACTTTGAAGTGGCCTAGTCAAAGTCCTGACCTGAATCTAATTGAGATGCTTTGGCATGACCATAAAAAGGCAGTTCATGCTTGAAAACCCTTCAGTGTGGCTGAATTACAACAATTGATTGATTGCAGTTGTTGCTGCTAAGGGTGGCCCAACCAGTTATTAGGTTTAATGGAGAAACACTTTTTCACACAGGGATATGTAGTTTGGGATTTTTTCTCCCCTTAATAATAAAAACCTTAATTTAAAAACTGCATGATGTGTTTACTTGTGTTATCTTTGACTAATATTTAAATTTGTCTTAATACTTAATGTTAGAATTATTTTATATATAAAGGAGTTATTTCTGCTCTCTTCCTCATAGATCTGACAGCGGACAGACCGAGCAACTCGCTTCTTCTACTACGAAATTTTAAAATGTTACACTCAATGTCATTAAAAATAAAATTGAATTATTGATGTTTTTAGCAGGTTAAATACTATAAATGTAATCAATGTTCGCACATGGGGGGGGGGTTCGAAAACGTATTTGACTAAAATAACATTTCAACTTAATTTCTCTGTGCAGCCTTTAAGCCAAGACAAATAATCAGTGAACAGATGACAAAAAAATTCCTTTATGCATTTCCTAGGTATCGTAGTGGGGGTGTGTTTGTCTTGTGATTACGAAACAGTGTCGTCAAATTCCTCCTTGTTAAGAGTGACCCTTTCCTCTGTTTTTTTTTTCTTTTTTCTCCTTTTATCTCAGACAACTCGTTTTTGTTCCTGATGATTTTTCTTAGGTATTTTGAAGTAGAACAGTTGTGAGAGTTTTCTACCTAAATGTAAGTGAAAATCCCCTTCAAATCTTTTGAGATAAGAAAGTGAACACTTAAAGCAAATACTTTTTTTTTTTTAAACTTTCAAGTGGATGTGAGCAAGCTCTCAGATATGAAGCTTGTAGGACAAGCAAAACTGCTTTTTATCAATTACAGCGGTTATTCATTCAACCTTAATACATTATCAGGCCAAATGTTTATGGACACCTTACCATTACACCCATGTGCTTGTCAAAAATTGTACTCTTGGTTTCATGTAATGCTAGCTCTTATAATAAGCTACAATTATCTATTTGGGGGATTTGTGTTCATTCAGCCACAAGAGTCTTGGTGATATCAGGCCCTGATTTTGAGTGAGGAGGCCTGGGGTGTAGTTAACAATCCAGTTCAATCCAAAGGTGTTCAAAAGTCAGAACTCTGTGTGCAAGAGTGAACCAAGGGGTTTGCCACTGGACAATTGCTGGTACCAAAGCTGATTCTACATTTTAACCTTACAGTCCCCAGAAACTCAAACCTCACAAAGGTACACAAACTCTCACTCTCAATGGGTATTAAAACTATGCTAGAGTGGATTAAAAACTGTAAAATTAAACCTCCTAACAAGCCACCTCTTTTTGGCTAAGTTGCCTTGGCTACCTCTCACCTAGTGTTTGGTGGGGCTCCATCCTGCTCTGAGAGAAAACACCTCCTACCTCATCCACACTCTGTTTTTACACACAGGGAGTTTGACTTTTGTGTTCCTTTTTAACACAATGTAAAGGAAATTATTAAAGTAAATAAATAAAAGAAATGACTGAAATAAACAGACTTTTTTAATTACTTAGTCGGATAGATGGTCAGTTAGATCATCTAAAGAAATCAAATAAAATAAGATAAGATCATTAAAATGTCACAATCCATGTGTGGGGAATTAAAAATGGATTAACTGCAACAAAAACAAAACTGTTAAAACAACCGACAGCAAACAAAGCTCTCATATTTTCTATCTTTTTATATTCTATATTGTCATGAACAGAAGCGTTTGGATATCTGCCAACAAAATTTGGACCGACACTCTTAGAAACAAGTTTCTTAAAACGTATTACTACTGATGAGACACGGATTCATCATGGGTATAAAATGGAACGGAAACATCCTCAATCACTGACTGAGAATAGTTCAAAAGTCAACCAAGAGCTGGGAAATTCCTCAATGCTTACAGTTTTCTGGGATTCTCAAGGGCCTGTATTAGAATATTATCAGGAAAAAGGTTCAACAATCAACAGTGCTCGTTACACTGAGATACTTACTGAAGAGTTTATTTGCAGAGGACTGATATCCGAGGGCGTTGTGATGTACCGAGGGTTTGCATGATAATGCACGTCTGCACACTTCTACCCACACTGTCGACACTCTGCAAAAACTTGGTTTTGACGTGTTAAAGCATCTTCCCTATAGTCCTGAGCCCGCATTCATAAAGCTTCTTAGGATTCTCTCAAAGCGCTCCTATCTTAGCTTAAAAACTCCTAGCTGGAAGTCCTAGACTAAAAGTGATTTGGGAAACCTCTCAGAGCAACTCTGAGTAAGGAACTGACAAAAACCTTCATCTTAGTGAGACGGTGTGGGTGACGCCGTTGCTAGGGATGACTCAGCAATTCAAGGATTGTGATTGGTTGATAAATCTGTAAAGATCTTAAAATGTGCTCTTTATGAATAAAGAATATATGATAATAGAATAGACAGTAAAATCATAATGTTTGTATATAAAGAAATTGTATAATCATGAGTACAGGCTTCTTTATGCAAAGTTTGTGTTATAGGCTAAATATCTTAAAGATAATTAAAACAGCCAAATTTTGAAAATGTGTCTATTTTGAAGTAACCAATTTCCATGCAGTAGTTACTATATTTAAGTTCTTATATTTATTTACCCTACTGATGTTATTACTTGTAATCCATTTCAGATTGATGGGAGCAAAATAGCTCACCTTTTACTAATTTACATGATTGCAGGACAGTTTAAGTTGCACTTTTGGATGGTATGTAGCCAACAATCCAAGAGAGATGGAAGGAAGCAAAAGAACAAGAAAACCAGATTGGACAGAAGAGCAGTGTTAACTTTTAGTTTTAAGTTCAGTATGTGGAGAATATTACTTCTTTCTGCCATTTTGTCCTCTGTTATAGAAACTCTTAAGCCTCTTAAAAGTCCTCCTCTCTACTCTTAACAATTTTTACCTTAGGAGCAGATTTTAGGGCTAAGATGTTTTGTGAATCATCTTACTAAGATTTTGTCCTAAATTTAAGTGAAATCTTTAAGAAAATGTCATAATTCTAAGAATCTTCATAGAATTTCGTCACTAGGAGCAACTTTTAGGCTTAAGAAGCTTTATGAATATGGGCCCTGATCTCACGCTATCAGACTTTCACCTATTTGGTCCCCTGAAAGCAGCCATACGAGGACGAAAAGGCAAATTCTGATGAAGAAGTGAAGAAAGCCGTGCATTCATGGCTCGCAGCTCAGCATAAAATATTTTGTGAATCAAGGGAAATATGAATATATAAACTTGATTCAAATGTGTTGAGCCAAATCTACAAACATGTCATAAATAATAAATGCAAAATTATGTATGTCTAATTTTATTTTTATTTGATCCCGACTGGAATTCTATTCAATTCTATTCATATTCAATTCTATCCGGAAATTGATTTATTCTTCGCTTAATAATGGACACATGCTGAAAACCAGTTAATTAGTTATGTTTGTCATACCGTTCAGAAATCTACTGTACTGTATGAGCTACACCTTCAGTGACACCGAAGCATTTTCAGTGTTATTTTGACAGTACAGTATGTGATGTATCTCCTTTCTTGTCATGTCATCAACAGCTATTAATTTCCAGCGTAAACAGGTGGACCCAACGGTTTTCTACTTGAAAAGAAACTATGGTGGGTATTCTGACTCACTGGGAGTTTCATGGTAATTCCCATTTCAACAACAGAACTCTTGAGTCATGTATCCTGATTGTTAGCCCTAATGTTTTTGTATTTTGTGCATTTTTTCCAATTGTCAGTTGGCTTAGATTACTTTCTCCAGGTGTGTACATATTTCTTTGCTAAGACACCTAGCACAAACAGATCGTTTATAGTTTGGTTTGCTCTCACTCCGTCAAACTGCAGCGTTTGAACTGCTTAAAAACTGTAAGATATCACTGAATGAAATGTATTACTTTTATTATTTATATGAAGGTAAAAATGTGTGCATGAATTTTCCAAAAAGATCAGTTTAGCCAGTCATATAATTCATTATAAATAATTATTTAGCAAAACCAACTGATACCAATAGATGTCTTTTTCATTTTTTATTTGTTTTTTCTTTTGTCCCACACACTGGTGTTCATGCATTACCCTGCATTTCTGGCCCATTAACATAATGATGGGGGAAAAGTCTTCTACAGACATATCACAAGATTAGCTTTCATTTGGGATTATTTCTATAAATGTAATACATACAATATAAATATTTACAATATACACCGCCTCCATGCCTCCAACCCCCCACTCTACCTCCCACCGGATCAATTCTTCAGGACTGGGAGCTTATTGGTCCCAGCAGGGCCAGATTCCCAGGACTGGTCTTGTGAATGTTGAACCCCTTTATATGTGGGGTAGTTAAGTGGTTAATTGGACTATGGTTTTGAAGGTCCCAGGTTCGAATCCAACAGCCACCCTGTTGGGCCCTTGAGCAAGGCCCTTAACCCTCAACTGCTCGGATGTAAATTAAGATAAAATTGTAAATGTATAAAAGGAGGCTGATTTTTGAAGAAATTGACCAATTATAGTTGGCCTTACACCCACCGAATTGCGAATTGACCCTAGATTTCTTTGTCCATGTGACATCATGGCACATCAGGTGACGAATACTCCCCACCCTGGAGATTTATCTGCCAGTTTTTCAAGGAGCAGTTTTTTTTTTTCCAGCATGGTTGAGAGTGCCTTGATTAAGGACCTTGGTCAAGGGCCAACCAGTGGTCGTTCAGTGGTGCAGGGGCTCAAACCAGAGATCTCCTGATCACCTTAACCACTGAGCTATCTCTGCCCCAACAGGTGACAAGGAGTATAGAAATATGTACTGTAGCAGTTCCAGGAAGAGAGTCATGATGTCTGAGTTTTTATCAGAAAACCTGTGGTTTGTGAGGTATGTATCGAGTCAACTGGAGGGGTGTGAGTTTGAACAAAGGCATTTTAAACCTAAACCTGAGCAATGACATCTAATTAGACTTCTCTGCAAGAAAGGAACAGTGATTCATTTTGCAATTGTTGCATCAGACACAAAGCCATCTGCTTCCAACACTCCGGACCCAGGGGAGCCTTCCACATTGCTTAGTAGTATCTTATAGAAAGCTTGTTGAGCGACTAATTCAACTCCCACCCTCCAAAGGAATGCAAGATGTCATGGAGTAACTGTAGAATGCATGAGTGGACACCACGGTGACAGTAGTTGGAGTTTCTATGACTATAAGGACTTGTGGGGAAACTGGTGGGTTATGTGGGTTTGGTGAAGACCTATAATTGTGTACCTTGCATTGCAAAAATAACGTATGTGGGTAACTACTGTATGCAGTCCTTTATCTTTATGAGCATGGACCATATTTGTGTGACCATGTTCTTGGTCATAAATTGAAACCATTTAAGGTGACTCTGTCAAGGGTGTGTGTTATCACCACTCCTGCTTGTGGTTTACGTAGGAAGAATTTCAAGATGAAGTCATGGTTGGAGTGGATTCCAAAATGGGAGTCAGAAGCAATGTCCCTGGTGTTTGCAGATTATGTTCTTTCGCCTTATGTTCTGACGTAATGCATTGTTAAAACCTTGTCTGCTGAGTGTGATGCTGCTGGGATAAAAATAGGTACCCTTATGTAAGTTCAAGCCTAAAGTTCTCTTCCAGAAAATGAGTGAGATGTTCTTCTAAATTGAGAAGGACCAGAAGATGTGGCTCTGGAATATTACAGGGAATTGAATATCTGGGGATCCCCTAAGAAGTGCTGGGATCTGAGGTTGAGTCAGTTCTCACCTCCTCGGCCTGCGGCCACTACGTACAGAAAACACCTACAAAGGATTGCCTTTCCACACCTTCCACACCTGACGAATGGCAACACCTACACTCACCTGCATGTCATCACATGCATCATCATTGCTTTGCTGGTTCATATTGCATAGCTGAACATTATACGTTTTTATGCAGGTCAATATTAAAATACAAATTTGATAAATGCTTGTTATGGAGCATGTTATGGTTACTTCCATTTAGGAGTAATTTGGCCTTACTAATCCGACTATAAGAATAATTAACATTCAGATGTATTTAGAACCATTTGTCCTAGTGTACTAGACATTAATATTTTGTATGGAATACCAAGAACATTACCTTCACGGAAAAGTAAAAAATAAAAATAAAAAATGACATATCAACAAAGACCAGCGTGATAGCTAAGTGTACAAATAATAAAACTGAAAGTGAGACAGTGACTGCAATATTTTACCACAAGCAGGCTTACACAGACTTCCTTTGTCTGGGCGTCTGGGCTTGTGCATTCATTCGAGCAAGAAGTTAAAAGGTCATGCAAAGCAAAGAACAAATAAGACTCATGCTTAAAAATATATTGTGTATTCAGGTGTTAAATTAGAAAGCAGTAACCTAACAGCAATAACCTATGAAGTATGGTTTAACAACAAATAGACATACTGTATGGAGAGCTGATTAAAAATATAATCAGAAATATATTTTCAAAAATATAAACAGATATCAGAAATTAGACACAGGGGTGAAATATAAACCAACAGGAAGCAAGAGGGGCTCTACACTGTGTCGTTCTCTCTGGAATAACAGGTGTGGCTATAATGGCAAGGGGTATAAGGACAAAGATCTGGGCCAGTATTCACAAAGCTTCTTTAGCCTAAACTTGCTCTTAGTGATTGAAATTCTAAGAAAATTTAATTTCCCCTTAAATTTAGGACTAAATCTTAGTAAAGATAAAAATGATTCACGAAACATCTTAAGACTTTCTATAGCAAAGGACAAAATGGCAGAAAGAAAAAAGTTCCTCCTTACAGTAAACGTAAAGCTAAAAGTAAACACTCCTCTTCCATCCAATTTGTTTTTTTTTTTTTTTTTTTGGTCTTCCTTCCATCTCTCTTGGATTGATGGCTACATACCATTCAAATGCTTAACCTAAATAGACTGTCCTGCAATTATGTTGCTCCCATCAATCTGAAATGGATTACAAGTAATAAAATCAGTACGGTTAATAAATCTAAGAACTTAAATATCATAACTACTGCGTGGAAATTGGTTATTTCAAAAGTAGACACATTTTTTACTTTTGGCTGTTTTAATTTAAGTTTAAGATATTTTGCCTATAACAGAAACTTTGTATAAAGTAGCCTGCATTCATTATACAATTGCTTATATACAAACATTATGATTTTGCTGTCGATTCTATTATCATATATTATTTTTTTCATAAAGAGCATATTGTTTTTATCAACCAATCACAGTCCTTGCTGCGTCATCCCTAGCAAGGGGGTCAACCACACCTCCCCACTAAGATAAAGTTTTTAAAACTTTAAAAATGAGAAGTTTTCTGAGAAGTTTCCTAAATCACTTTTAGTCTAGGACTCCCAGCTAGGACTTTTTAGGCTAAGATAGGTGCTCTCTGAGAGAATTCTAAGAATCTTTGTGAATGCGGGCCGTGATCTGAGATCAGCGGGCCACAACTAACTATAACTGCTTTGGAAGCTAGATGTATTGACTTTGTGATATGTAGACCTATGGTATGGCTTACTCTATTAATAGCCAAGCTATGGCATGTAAGGAGCATTTAGAAATACTGTATAGAGACATGGTTCCAAGGTCAGGACACTCTAGACAGGACCTAATTAGCACAAGTAGTTAGTAGTAGTCGTGGGACTAGGACTGCAGAACCAATTAGGTACTGAAATCAATAAATCAATCAGCCTTGTTTAAAGCAGAACATGCAGACATCATCATGGCAGATGAGATTTGGAATCCAGTACATCTGAGGAGAAAGGCAAGCCATAACATAGCCATAACATAGCCATAACATAGCCATAACATAGCCATTGCTGTTCTTTGGATCATGAAAATTGGATCATGGAAAGCTCTCTCCAAAAGTGATGATCCTTAACCTGGAAGACGAGAAGCTTTTTTGGTGTCCTTGAACTAAGGATTTTCCACGTACTGTATATATTGACTGAGAGATGATATAAGCACATTCCAGTCTAAAAATAACTCATAAACCTTCAGTCTAAATTTAACTTGAAAGCAGAAATAAATATAAATCAATTACCTACTGTTCATACAAAGTGATAACAGTAAATGGAGGAGGGAGAAAGTGGCAAAGGTTGCGCTACAACACGATAAGCCTAACAGGAAACTTCTATGGGAAGATGAAAGCAGGAATGTTTCCAGAGTAAAATGATGTTTTAAATAGACATGGAAGGCTACATGACATCAGGATCATCTGGAAATCCCCGAACATATTGCTTAGGATGAGGAAATTGTATTGGTATGGAAAATTTGAAGAAAATAAAAGAGGCTGACAGAGACAAAGACGGGGTTTAAAAAAAAACTGACAAAATAGGTGAAATTATCATTTTAAAAATCTTTCACAAGTAAGATGGTGATTAATTGCTGAAATCAGTGATGGGCATCTTTTGGAAGATTGTTATACTGAGTTACATAATTGGATGTTGGCCTTTTTTATTCATGTTGTGTGAGATTAGGTAAAGCCTGTTTATTATTATTATTATTATTATTATTATTATTATTATTATTATTATTATTATTATGCCATATATTTGGCTTTTTTTAAATCCTGCCCTCAATCATAACCAATTACCCAAAGTCTTCTGAGAACAGTTATCCTCATCACCGTGTTTCAGCTTGGCGGTGGTTTCTGTCAGAAATAGCACACCGTGCCAAGGTTTAAAAGTTCAATCATGAATCATGATCTCAGCATACCAGAACAACAACAAAAACATTATGGTTGAAAAATCACCTATGTATATAAAACCCAGCCATTTTTTTTTCTCCAAAAACTTTCTTAGGAGTTGACGTTGGCCTCTTGTCTCCTTGACCATTTGCACCAAACCTGGTCAATGATATTTGGTGGAAGGAACACCTAAGTAGAGATAAGGTTGTGCAATGTTTTTTAGTAATGGATTTTATGGTGCTTTTGTGACATGTTTTATAACCAAATCGCATACGATAACTTCCTACAACTTTGTCCCGGACTTGTTTTGATAGCTCCTTGGACTTCATAATGTTGTTTGTTTAGGTACGCTCTTTAAAAAGCTCTTTGGCCTTCCAGGAAGGGGTGTAGTTATATTGAGATTAAATTACACTTTGACTGCACACAAATATGTGTAAAGCATTTCAGGATATTAATGTTGTATATTTTACAATCAGTTTCATGAGAATATGAAATCTGACAGCTAGTGCTCTTTTCACCTTCTACAACATCTTCCTTAATATTAAATTCATTTTGTTTATTATTATGTTTATTATTATCATTTTTATATAAGGTTTCAAATCCATTACGTCAATGACCTCCTGACATCTGGAACCCATAGACATCACAAGGTGTCTGGTTTCTTCGCTCTGTCTTGCATTTCCTACAGGTGTCTTCAGTTCCTGATTATTTTTGAGATGTTTGGCCTTTTGGCTTCAGGTCAAATTTTTGCAAAACTTTCCACTTCTTTGCCCTGAAAAAAAAAAAAAAAAACATTTGGGTTGCTTTTAAAATAGACATTAGGTCGTTGTCCACCTACCTCAAGAAGCACTGTTCAATGATTTTAAAGCATTTCCCTGAATCTCAGAGGGGGTAGTACAACCATGTGCACTTCAGGATCAATCCTACTGCTTATTGGCCGTGACATCATCAATAAATCCAAGGGAACTTCCATTTGTAGTCATACATGCCAGTGGCATTAGATGAAGTGTTTTGCTTCAGAGGTATGCTGTGGTATGCGGTTCCTATTCTTTTACATGCCTTTCCTTTCCCATCATTGTGGTGGAAGTGGATCATTGTCCCATCAGTCTAATGGAGCCTGTTTAAAGATTACAGATCCTTTTGTTTCATATCAAGAACTACATTCCAAATGCAATTGCCACACTTGAGATACAGTACAGACCAAAAGTTTGGACACACCTTCTCATTCAAAGAGTTTTTTTTTATTGTGTTCTTTATTGTGTTCTTTAGCCCAAACGTGTCTCTTCTGCTTGTTGCCTGTCCTTAGCAGTGGTTTCCTAGCAGATCTTCTACCATGAAGGCCTGATTCACACAGTCTCCTCTTAACAGTTGTTCTAGAGACGTGTCTGCTGCTAGAACTCTGTGTGGCATTGACCTGCTCTCTGATCTGAGCTGCTGTTAACCTGCGATTTCTGAGGCTGGTGACTCGAATGAACTTATCCTCCGCAGCAGTGGTGACTCTTGGTCTTCCTTTCCTGGGGCGGTCCGCACGTGAGCCAGTTTCTTTGTAGCGCTTGATGGTTTTTGTGACTGCACTTGGGGACACTTCAAAGTTTTCCCAATTTTTCGGACTGACTGACCTTCATTTCTTAAAGTAATGATGGCCACTCGTTTTTCTTTACTGAGCTGCTTTTTTCTTGTCATAATACAAATTCAACCTCTTTGAATGAGAAGGTGTGTCCAAACTTTTGGTCTGTACTGTGTGTATATATAAAACTATGCAGCCAAAACAGCAAACATGCTGAGAGATTAAGCAAATGTAGAGTTTTACAAGGCCACATTGTGATGGCTAGAAAGCTGGTTTAGAGCATCTCCAAAAAAAAAAAAAAAGGTCTCCTGGGTGCTCCTGGTTTGCAGTAGTCAGTACCTACCAAAAAATTAGTTCCAGTAAGGACGGATGAACTGGGTGTCCATGGTTCATTAATCTGTATAGGAAGCAGAGGCTGGCCTGTTTAGGCTAATTCCAGAGAAGAGCTACTGTAGAACAATTCGCTGAAAAAGTTATTTCTAGCTATGATAGGAATGCGTCAGAACTCACAGTCCATTGCAGCTTGCTGTGTATGTGGTATATGGCTAATCAGAGTGCCAATGTTGACCCCTGTTCAGTGCTGTAAGATTCTACAATGGGCAAGTGAGCATCAGAACTGGGACAGGGAGCAATGGAAGAAAGTGGCACTAGGGTAGATAGTGTGATGCTCTGGGCAATGTTCTACTGACAAACCCGAATGAGTCCTGGCATTGATGTGGATGTTAGTTTGACCTATTAAAAATTGTTGCAGACCAACCACTCCCCGAGGGCAGGGGCTCCTGCTGCAATGCAAAATCATTTAGAAATGATTTAAGGAATGGGAGAAAGGTGTCAAGGTGTCGATTTAGCCTTGCAAATCTGACAAATCTAATAGATAAATGCAACGTATATGACTTAAAGGATCTGTTGCTAACACCATGGTTCCAGATAGCACAACACACCTTCAGAGGTCTTATGGACCTTCTAGAGTCCATGATGGGCTAATGGGTCAGAGTAGTTCTGGTAACCTACGTTACGGGGGTAACATGAAAACTTCACACTGCCAGCTTGAGGCAAGATTCAAATCCCCAACCCTGGAGGTGGAACAAATTCAAAACACACATGTCTTTCATTAGTCAGGGTCACCGTAAATCCAGTAAGTGAGATTATCCCATTTAGACACTAATGGATAGCAACTTTGGTTTTCTACACATTATATACAAGTGTAAAGCCACACAAATCAGGATGCATTAAGTTGTGAGACTCAAAAATAATAATAATAATAAAAAAATACTAATCAATGTATTATAAGGAAATGGTTCTTTAACAGATTATTAGAAAGGCAAGAAACACAATTAGGCTAAAAAAACAAACAAACAAAAAAAAACAGTGGTTTTCTGTTAGCCACACAGCTGTTTATTCCCAATCATGTGAGTTCTCATAACTCTGCATGTGTATGGAAATGCTCTTAATTTCTCTATTCAACATTGCTCTGGTTTTTACTGTTGTTGTTTTTTTTGTTTTTTTTTACTTCATCACGGTGTTTAAGTGATCTTTAAGTGATGGAATTCATGTTCTTTCTGTATATTCTATATTCTATATTTCTTCCACAAAGTTTATGATTCAGATCGATCTTTCCATGTTTTCACAATGTGTTGACGCGTTCTTAACCCAGTTCCAGTAATTTCAAATCTCCTTAGTAGTTTTCTTTGCTAGATGCAGCCCAATTGTTTAACCCTTCTGAAGTGGTGGCCTTTTTTGGCCAGGCAGCGTATAACGCTTCATATCTAATTAAAAAGCGCATGTGTGCAAACAGGACATGGTTGAGATGACTGAAGACATGAGTCAGAGGACGGTGACCTCTGGCCACCAGGAGTCTAAATTTTGGGGCATGTAATCATGTTGGCTAGGAGAGCAGGCATGTCCCTCATTGCTGTTCTGCACTTTTGGGTGGAGAGACTTTAGGCACCGAGCCTAGGGATCAGTCTGGATCTGTCTCTGCTTTTCTATATCTGACAGTAAGGTGATAATTCAGCCAATTCATATTATTTATTCACATCCTATAAATAGAGGACTGGCAGATATTTGGTTTGGATTTGTTTGATGACATACTTGGTATTTATATTGGCATGTAAGACAATTCTCGTCTGGGATCTTGATTTGTTTTAATAGAAGAATTAAGTCTGGGTTCAGT
The DNA here is from genome assembly GCA_011419295.1 of Clarias macrocephalus. Classification (NCBI taxonomy): domain Eukaryota; kingdom Metazoa; phylum Chordata; class Actinopteri; order Siluriformes; family Clariidae; genus Clarias; species Clarias macrocephalus. Next base: position 25,849 of record JAAGKR010004641.1, read on the forward strand.
TCACAGGTCTGCAATATTATAAAAAAAATCTTTTAGTGCATGAAGAAGTTCTGGATAATGGAAATTAACCAAAAAGGAACCTTCCTTGCATGAACATGTTAGATTTTTAAACACTTTAAACACTAAGAATTCGTCCGGCTGCATTTTTGTTGGATGCTTGTCCTATCGAGTGGTGGCTTAGTGAACCTTGTACTTGGGCTACACTACAAACAAAGTGCACAAGATCAGCATGGAATACAGTAGGCCATCTCAAGAGGTGGGTAAGTAGGGTAGTGTCCCGGATCTCAAAGGGTGTGTGTTCACTGCAACAACAAAAAAAATCATCTTAGCAAATGAAATATTCTTGAATCTCGCCAAATCTATCTATAATTTTGTGAAATAAATTTACAATAAACCAAATATTAGATCATTTAGCTTATTTCTAGTCAAATATTACTACATCTGTAAGCAAAAAATCTTGTTCTGTTAAGCAGAGAATTGGACTTCATTCAAAAACGAAATATATTTTTGCTTAACGTTTTTGTAAGATTAGATTAGAAAAAATCTTAATAATCTCATATTACTTTTGTTGTAATCTTATTTTAAGAAAGTGTAGATAATAAATGTAATAATATGTAAGATATTTTCACTTGCTATGACATCATTTTTTGCAATGTTGGGGTGGTGGTGAGGGTAAATCTTGCATGGTTGATGGAACAAGGGCGGGTACAATAGGGGCAATAGATTGTGTGTGAGATGCGTTACTCATGAGACCAGTTTGTGAGGTGACAAATGAAACAATAAATGCACTCCTTTTTGCTTCACTTTGGGAGTGGCTAGGATGACTTGCAAGAGAGGTATGCATATCTTAATTGGAGGGGAAAATATTTTTGGTCGCCAGCAGAAAGCAGCAATGAAAACATGGCATTTCTGTCGGAACATGCACGAGGAATTGTCGTGTTGTTCGTCACAGAAAAATGCCATCATATGGGCCTCACAGGAGTTTGCATGTATTCATTGTGTCGAAATGCCTGCTTTGCATGGGATAAAGTTCAATGGGCAGGTTGAGGTCATGAAAAAAAAGAGAAAAAAGATATGCTTAGAGCTTTTAAACCAATGAAGATATATTTTACAAAGGTTCTTTTTCTATAAAAATGTCATACTGTATAATGCAGCATGTCGTGTGCATATTATATACTGTACATGTATAACTAAAGGCTATATTAATATATAAACAGAACTGTGCAAAAGTCTTAGACACCATCTCAACTAAATTATTATGTGGAAAACTATTCAATGTTTATAAAGACAACATACATAAATTAAATAAATAACATTAAAACAGAATATTCTCCAGCACACTCAGTAAAACCTAACAGCTGTTTTACTTGCAGTACTCTGCGAAAGTCTTGGGCGCATATAAAAAAAAAAATTCATAAGCAAAGTTGCCTTTGAAAAAAAAAATCCACATAAAAGAAATTTCTATAAAGAGCACTAAAGAGTAATAAAATTATAATAATTTTATTATTGTATGTGATATTTTGTTGCTTTAAGATAATCAGTGGTGTTAGATACAGTAGAAGTAAAACAGCTGTTCTTTTGGTAACTTTGTTTCTCTCTGAAATCTGGTCTGTCATGTAATACTGTATGTTGCTTCAGTACAGACATGCAAATATTTTTCTGTAATGCTATTTATTTATGAATTTTCCTAAGAATTTTGCACAGTGCTGAATATGAGCAGGTACAGTATATGAGTATGCTGGTAAAGGTATGAAGAGGTTTACATACATGTATATGACTACAATATAAGTTAAGGTAAATTAGTATGTTGGTTTTTGTTTTTTCTCACTAACAAAAGCATTACCAAGACGCGTGTTGATTTACAGAAAAAAAAACTGAGAAAAATGAAACTATCACTATTATTATTATTATTATTATTATTATTATTATTATTATTGCTGTTGTTGTTAGTAGTAATACTCATCCTTATCCATCATCATCATCATCGTCATTATAAGGATTTTATTTGAAAGAAATGTATGAAAATGCATTGAAAAGAAAAAGAAATAAAAGCTAAATAAAAAAACTCCTCTTACACTGAGGATGAATAGCAAGTACTGCTTGATAGGTCAATACTGACATCTAGAGCACAAAAAATGATTTGTTCCTTCTTATTCTTTGTTGTTGTTGTTGTTGTTATTATTATTATTATTATTATTATTATTATTATTATTATTATTATTATTATTATTATTATTATCCATTTTCAGGTGATAATGCAAAAGTATATTGACAAGTTGAATGGTTATGCTTATTTGAGAATTACTTTGTCTATGAATATACTATGCATACTACATATATGGATCTACACATATATACAATAACTTACTACTTACTACTAGCATCCTTTTACCTGCTAAGCCCCAAACATGGCAGGATATGATGCAATGAGTGTTCTGATACCTTTTTATCTTGGCCAGTGATCCCTTTTTTAAGCAATTTGTGCTGCAATGGTTTTTCTGTGGGATCGGACCAGACAGGCCGGCCTTTGGTCCCCATAAGCATAGATACAGTAGAAATAGTCTTGGGTTTCCATGATCTTGTCACAAGTTTAGTGGTACTGTAGCTCATGATACTGAGTTCACCTGGCGCTGAAGTTACTGTGGTGACTGATTGGTGTATATGCACTACCATCACTAGGCGGCGATCTTGTGCAGGCAATGAAGATGCACCTGTTAAGGCCTCAACCTGCATACGGATGTATGCGGATGCATACGGATGTTATATATAAAACCTTTAAATCATGCAGGAACTAATCAAGAGCTTTAAACATCAGAATAATGAACAAGAATGTGATCCCATTGGCGTTGACCAGGCCACTAGGTATGTTACAAGTATTTGAGAAATTGCAGATCTATCTAGTCTAGATAAAGGTGCAAAAGACAAATATAAGCCATGAGTTGCAGTTATGTGGGCCCTGCTGGAAAGGTTTAGAGAAAAAAGCTCACAGGAAGGTCATGATAATCCAAATAACCACTCTTTAATGATGTGGTGAGCTGAAAAGCATCTCCGAGAGCACGTCAAACCTTGAGGAGCATTGGTTACAGAGACAAAAGCTCACATTCCTGCCAGCCAAGCATCAGGAATCCTAGACCAAACCTACTTTCAAAGTTAAAGTTAGGCTGGTGATAATGATGTTTTCGCATTTTATAAGGTTACTTCCAACGTGAGACATAAGTCATCTAAAACTGCTGCAACATATACACTATATACTGAGGAAAGTTAATTGACCGTGCCATATAGTGAGTGTAATAAAGTAGACACGTTGCACCATATATCATTTTAGAGTGGTCTTTGTTTTAACACTAAAGAAATCTAAAGTCTTTCACATACTCTAGTGCTCTATCCGTGGACGTCTGCATGTTGCGCCTTACAGCATCACTTTTATGGATGTGTGTGTTCCAAATTTGAGGTGTCCTATTTTTCTTCCCCTTATTTCTTCAAGTTATACATTTCCAGATTTTAAAGACCTTTTATCATTAATATTTAAGAAAAAAATAACATTAATAAGATAAACAGCTAAAAAGAGAAAAATGTTTAACATGGAAAAAATATGCATATATAAAATATATGTACAGTATTGCTTTGACAGTTCCCCCATAACGCAATAAGCGCAGTAAGGGGTGTTCAAGTCAAACCAGGACTTTTGATTGCGCAGAATAACAGAACCGTTACAAGATTAAAAACTCTCTTTATTTCGCTACTGTATATAATCTCCTGCTACACTAATGCATTTCACTAGTGCTTGGATACCATCAAGGTACAAAGTTTTCTCAGATACTGAAACGCCGGCCTCCCGAGAACTCCTTTCATTACCATGCCACGCTTAAGTGTTGTATAAATGTTATCGTTTGTCCCGGTTTGACTCGAACGCCCCTCGTACACGGCTCAGTGCTGACATCTGGAGCACGAAGAAGGACAAACACCCAGAGTTAGTTCATTCTCGTATATATATATTTTTTTATTTCATTTTGAGTAATAATGGAATATTGAACATTTCAGACAGTACCCAATTTAATACATATTTTTGATCTGCTTTTATTGCTTACCAATTTTTCCATCAATGCTGCTCTTTATAGTCACCCAATGTTTCATTCAGGCTATAGCTACATGATGTTTAATTGAGGAAAAAAAAAGTTATAAAGATATTGATTCTTTTGATTTAAACATCAATAAACCATGTGTAGTCTAAACAATTATCAAGAAGAGACTATTAAAAAATATATATAATAATAATAATAATAATAATAATAATAATAATAATAATAATAATAATAATAATAATAAAACATAACTAAGCGATGAGCTGTCAGTCTGGCGCCAGTGTGTGTTTATGTACGTAACATAAGCTACTTTAAACTGCAGGTATTTTGAACAGTTCTTCATTGAGGCACTCACTGGTGCTATATATTTCACACAACACCGTCAGGGAAAAAAAAGAAAGGAGAAGTCCAGTTAGAGTTAATCTCTGCTTAAATACAATCATAGCTCTGCTGACAATAAGAAACATGTTAGATGATACATTATCTGCATATTTTTTCTAATAATAATAATAATAATAATAATAAAAGAATGAAAAACACAGCAGACAATATATCCATGCTTTAAGCTTTAACTATTTATAATATATGCGTATAATCTTATTACTTCTTTTCATGTTACTAAAAGCTTTTCTGCCATTGATCGATTGATTAACAGAATACATGGGAAAGAACTTTCCATATCCAAATACTGCACAATAAGAAAATACTATACAGACCTCTTCTCATATGTAACCTAGCAACACTACTAATTGCATAAATAATAATAATAATAATAATAATAATAATAATAATAATAATAATAAAAAAGAAGGTATACTGACAAGTCGAGTGGTTTTTGGTTATTTGGGAAATACCATGTGTATGGAGTCTACCGTGCTTACGATGTATATCAAAAATGTTGGATGGACACAACCGTTTCATATTCTAGTGAGAAATTGCATTTAGAAATGATACAAACACATAAAGTACAAACTCCAAAGCCATTACAAGGTCATATATAAATCAATATAAACCATATATATATTTTACAGTGTATATAAATTATAGATAGAAATGAGTCTAGAATACAGCTCGAGAACAATATACATACAGATATCAGATATATCTTCAGCATCTACAGTACATATCTACACTATTACATTGTTTTTTTTTTCTTTTCTAAACGCTCATCTTTTCCTCTGTGCCGTTTTAAAAGACGATTCTGTTATGTCTGGTCCGGCCTAGACACTGGGATCTAGTGTCTCCTCTCTGCTAGAGTTCTCTCCGAAACTCTGGATGCCTTTTCCTTCCAAGTGCTCTTGGGTGTCGCGTCACTATCTGTAAACGCCTGCGTGGTATGCTTGATTGTAACGCTTTTGTGGACGTGCGTCGGATTCTTGTCCGAGCGCTTTCTCTCTTTTCTTTGAGATATACACTTCCAGGTCGTCAAGGGTGCGCTCGGAGTATCGCGTCTTTTATCATCCGTTTCCTGGTTTTGTCTTCCAGGAGCAGACCCGTATTGTATCAAGTCGTTCGAGGAACTTGTTTTTTCCTCTTCGTCCGGCTCGGCTACGGCTGTCTGGGTCATGCAGGGGTTGGGTTTTGACCGGTGCACGTGCAGCCCGGAGTTGATCGTAGGAATCTGAACCATCTGGATTCCCCCTATGGGGATCATGAGGCTGAGGCTGGAGCTCGGAGTCTGTGGTTGGGAATGTAGAGGCAGGTGGCTGAGCACTCCTTGGCCTTCCCTGGCCTGCCCGTGCCTGAAGAAAAGCAACTCGGCCTGATGTTCTCTTCTCTGAGCTCTGCTCGTCTTCTCCTGGAAGGCAAACAGAAGGCTGTTTGTGAGCCAAATCGTTATATCAAGCGGGTATTGCTTCACCGCTGCTATTTCGATAGACCTGAAAACAGCTGCTGTTTTTATTTCAGGTAAGGGGAATGTTATTTATAAGGAGAAAGACAAATTAAGTAATGTCATCAATTTTAATCTTAGAAACACAAGTACACCCCTAGTCCAAAGCCACATTGTGATACTACCAGGGGCTAAACATGCAGGTGTCTGGGTTTGGCATTAATTATATATAAAGAGCGATGGCCTGCTTTCTTAATAAAGGCACAAGTCCAAAATAACAGGCTGTGTACTTTTGGTATCAGTATATTTGTTTTGGAATGTTTGGTCTGGATAGATTTGGCTACGTGGCCCAGAAATTGCTGCGTGCACAAATAAAACCTGCCGTACTATATGAGGAATAAAATAAACGTCGACATCTCTTTATCCATGAACCCTTCCTGGCTAATGCAATATTGAGTAAAGTAATATAATTTAAATAAAATATTAATTAAATTATGTACTGTAAAGGTATTTAGGTTGTATATGCATAGACTGCTGTACACAACGAGATTAAATAATATTTCTCCTGGACTGCAAGGTGCAAGGATATAAATGGGGACAAAAGACAAATGAATGGCAAAAATATAAAGTATCTTAGTACAGTAATGTGTTCAACGACTAGACCTGCTTTTAGATCCTGGTGTTGCTCTCTCTGAATCTTATAATATTTGTTTTGTGTTTGAGTAAATTACTAATCATACAGTATAAATCCAGTATATCTCTCGATCTAGTTCAGCACACACTTGGGAAAGACTGCTGACTTGACAAAATTGTTATCGACACCCTACACAAGGAGAGTAAGTCAAAGAAGGTCATGGCTGGCTGTTCGCCAGTCATGAGTGCTGTATCAAGGAATATTTATGGAAATTTGACTGAAAGGGAATTTGTGGCAGAAAAAGGTGAACAATCAACGGGGACGGCCACAACCTTCTGAAAGAGCTTGACAGAGTGGTGTGAGGCTGGAGTAGGTGTCTCAAGAGCCACCATGCACTCGATTGAATGAATCTAAAATATTAATATATTTAACTTGACCCGTAATTAATCTAGAATATGAGAATATGAACTTTTTAAATAACAACAAAAAAAAAATCCATGATATTTTTCTTTTTTGGGGATTTTTCCCCCATTTTCTCCCGAATTTAGTCGTGTCCAATTCCTCCCCGTCACTCCCCGTCACTAGGGGGTCCACATTAAGGCTACTATTAACACTCAGTCGGGAGGCCCGAAGACTATCACGTGTTTCCTCCAAACCACGTGACTGCAGCCGACCGCCTCTTTTTGAACTGCTCGCTCACACACCATTGGGGGCGGCATAACACACTCGGAGGACAGCGCTATCCGCTCCTTCCGCTTGCGTGAGTTCACAGAAGCCCCTGATTGGCTGTAGAGCCGTGATTAATGTGGGAGCACTAAGTACCTCTCATCCCTCCCCTCTGAGAGAGCTCAGCCAATCAAGGCTGCGAGAGGTTACAGCATCACCCAGGAATCGCACTCGCGATCTCCGGATGATAGGGCGAGTACTTTACCACTGCGCCACTCGGAGACCCTGGTATTTTTCTTTTTTAAGGTGCAGTGTAGAATATTGTGAGTTTAGTATTATAAAGTTCTATCTGTTTGAAGAATTCATTTTGTTATAGTCCATCAAAGAGACATTCATTGCTAATTAGCGACCTCAACATGAGTCCAACTGTGCTCTCTGGATAAATGTCACATGCTGTCTTGGTTAAGTAGGAAATGAAGCAGAAATAAAACTCACCGGCTTGCCCTTGGAATCGACTGTATTGTTTGAAGACTTGGTTAACTCTCGATGTCTGTAAACCCTTTGCTGGATGGTTAAGCTGGCCCCAAAACTGGAGCTTTGTGGGCTGCTTGGAGACATGGGAAATATGGGAGAAATGGCTCGAACTGGGGATAGGTGTCTTAGTGAGAAAGGTGAGACGGGTCGGTTAGATGGGGAAAGAGAGGACTGGCAGGGAGAAGGAGAGAGACTCAGCCGGGGAGAGAGACAGCGCAAAGGGGACGCATCCCGTCGTGGGGAGCATGGACATCCAGGGGATAAAGAGAGGCCAGGAGAAAGACTGCATATGGGGGAAGAAGACATGGCTGCAGTGGTGGTCTCTACATATGAACATGTGCTTGGACTCGGCCGCCTGGACTCATTCGTCTTCACCAAGGCTGAGGGACCTGGACATCCTGAACCTTCACCACAGACAGAAATCCTCACAGATGAAGCAGAGGATTGGGATGTCTCCTCATCAGCTTCCTCGTTGTCGTCGTCTTCCTCATCCGTGTCCTCGGCATCTGAAAACTGGTGCTCCTCAGCGACTTCTGGTGCTGTGAAACTCTCCTCAGGACCACCTACAGGGAGGAATTTCATTCAGGCTTTGTACATTTTGATATGATATTTTGAAAGATAGTGGTTTTGCAATCACCTGCTTCTTCCGTGTCTGGCTCACTCAGCACGGGTCCAGGAGCGGTCCCCTCTGGACAACGCTTCCCATGAGCCTTTGACTTCATATGTTTGGTGAGATTCCCTATGGAGTACACAGCAAAAATAATACCTAGTGTTAGTTAGCTAGAATCTACTATGATCCAGGGTTTTGCATGGTATGCAATATTTAACACCATGAATACAGTCATAATACTCGTTTCCATCCATCCTTCTAGGAACCTCTGTAATCCAACTAGGGACCACGGAGGCCAATGGTGACCAATGTATTTATTCCCATTTTTAGACCTCCAGTCAAAATTCACACACCCAATCACAGACTACAGGCAATTTTGGGAAGCCAGTTAGCCTAATCTGCATGTCTTTGGACTGTGGGAGGAAAACAGAAAACCTGGAGGAAACCCACCAAGCAACGGGAGAACATGCAAACTCTATGCACAGACCCCGAGATGGGAATTGAACCTGGACCCTGGAGGTGCAAGGTGACAGTGCTAACCACTAAGTCACTGTGCCACCTATAATAATAATTTATGTAAATAGAAATTTTGAATAAATGTGTTGGAATAAAAGTAATTTTTGGCTTGTAATTGTTATTTCTCTATAGTAATTAGATTGGGCAGCATGGTGGCGTAGAGGTTAGCACTGTCGCCTTTTCACCCCCGGGTCCAGGTTCGATTCCCGTTTCTGAGTATGTTCTCCCCGTGCTTGGTGTGTTTCCTCCCACAGTCCAAAGACCTGCAGGTGAGAGTAACTGGCATTCCCTAATTGCCTGTAGTGTATGAATGAGTGTGTGTGTGCCCTGCGATGGATTGGCACCCTGTCCAGGGTAAACCCCACCTCGTGCCCCAAGTCTCCTGGCATAGGCTTCAGGCCCTCCCACAACCCTATATACAGGATAAAGCCATATAGACGATGAGTTAGAGTGACTCTGTCATTAAATTGAGAGTTTCTACACTGCAAAATATTTAAGAAATGATCATGATCACAACTACATGCTGTTGTGCTTGGCTACAATGCACAAGATGATACAGAGGTATAAGCAACCAAATTACTGCCCCAGGCACAACAAATATAACTAATAATACAATGCAATGCAATGGAGCAGAAGCTATACAGTAATCTAATGGTATAAACTTCAATAGATTGCCTTTGGTTTTGAAAGCGAAGTTGCAGTGCTGGCAGACGTAGGGCCGAGCATCAGTGTGCAGTCTGATGTGTTTCCGCAGCATGCTGGGCTTCTTACAGCGGATCCCACACTCCTCACACACGTAACGGCCTCTCCCCCGTCCCCGCACGTACACATACTCCTCACTCGACCTGTAACTGAAAGAACGTCTCATTCAACACCTCATACATTTCTCATTTCATTTTAAAGACAGGACAAGAAATATACTTTAGAAATATAATTTATTTTGACAATCTGATCTGAATAACCCTGTGAATAACACTCTGGATCTGTGTAAAACTTTCCCAGAGAAGCAGATCTCATCATGACATTCCTTTTTACAGTATTAAACTTTTAAAACTGAGTAAGGACTTACAAAATGGATTGTAATATTGTGAGAAAAGAAAACTACCAGCATAGACACATACAGTAGAACATAACTGGATTATAGACTGTGCAAGACCTACTATGTATACTTTCTTTTTCTTTTCTTTTTTTTAACGTCTCCAGATCTATAGCACCTGCACAGACTGCTTTAAAAAATCTGCTTTATAAAAAGGAAACCAGTATATTTGGGCAAAATGCACACAGACACGACAGACACATGGACACAAACTCGGACTGGGTGTCCACCCGTGGGTGTGTTCAGAGGGTCCCAAAATGGGGCTTCCACTTTACCTCAAACAGAGAACCATTTATAATGTCAAGAATCTACGC
>JAAGKR010004641.1:36151-58800 GCA_011419295.1 Clarias macrocephalus
AATCTACGCCCCCCCCCCCCCCCCGCCCCCACCACCCCTCATTCCAAGCCCTTCACCACCCACACGTCCCAGCTTAAACGTGGGGTGCCAGGACTGTTGCCCAGAGTCTACATAGTGTATGTATGTATGCCAACACAAACAACTAAGAGGGAGGGAAACCCTGCCTCAAACCAGCTGCTCTGAAAATATTACCAATTGCTGGACAAGACCTCTACACCACCTTTCTTATTAATAACAATGATAACAGTGTGCAAACTAAAAACCTTTTAGCTTTATGTCATTCTGCTATTTACTTAGTGGTTTAAGGCCCTGAAAAGTACATCAATGTTTACCATGTAGTAAAGCTGAAAAGACTAGGCGAAGTCACTGGTGTACAAATGAGCTACAGTTTCAGTTTCAATATTCCAATGAAGGAGGAGTAGGGGGAGGCCCTGGAAAAATTAAGTCCCATATGTAATTCTATGCTGAACTTAAGGCTAATGCAGTGCCACTGTCTGTACCTGTATTGGTTTAGTATCTGACTAACTAATTTAACATAACAAACCAAAAAAAAACTAAAGTACTATAAATCCACTCATTCATCCCATATCCTAGGGATGTCGGTACCTGGAGCGTATCCCAGAGAAATTAGGGCAGAAGGCGGGATACTCCCTGGATGTAGTGCCAACCCATTGCATGGCACAAGCACATACACTCATACACCCGATCACATAACACTACGGGCAATTTGTAATCACCAATATATGTCTTTGGACTGTGGGGGGGGGGGGGGGGGCTGCAGATCACCATTGAAACCCACCAAGCACAGGGAGAACATAAAGAGACGTTATTGTCATTGTAGTGACACAACGAAATTTGTTTGGTAGCTCTCAGAGACCAGCAGAAATAATAAGCATAATAATTAACTACAGAATAAACACAATATAACATGCACACAGATCAGAAGTGAGATTTTAACCCCCAACCCTGGAGGTGCGAGGTGACTGCGCAAATCATTAAGCTACCCTGTTGGCAACTGAAATCAATCTTATCAGATATTATGAGTTCAAGCATTTAAAACAGTGGGCAAGGAATAAGGTTATCAATGAAGAAAAATTAATACATTTAAATGATAGATTTTAATTAAGATTACATCATGGTTCTCTACAGTAAGTCAAAGTCGTTCCCTGCTCAATTAGCTGTACGGTATTTGGTACCTGTGTGACTTAATATTGTAAAGAATAAACTGATTGTTGTAGTATACTAGTGTGAATGAAGTGAACAGGTACACATATTAGCCTAAGGGCATGCCTTGATAGGGGATTATTAATCATGAAGAATATCCCACACTAACTCGGTCACTCACTCACTCATCTTCTATACCGCTTTATCCTGTATACAGCGTCATGAGGTTCCTGGCGCCTATCCCAGGAGACTGAGGGCATGAGGCGCAATCCATCGCAGAGCACACATATATATACACACACACATTCCAGGCAATTTGGGAACACCAATTAGCCTAATCTGCATGTCTTTGGACTGTGGGAGGAAACCGGCGTGCCCACTAAGCATGGGGAGAACATGCAAACTGCATGCACCCAGACCCAAGGCGGGAATCAAACCCGGACCCTGGAGGTCACGAAGAATATTGGTGGAAAAAAACAAATGACTTACTTGGTGGTTCTTTTGTCACCTCTTTTTGTCTTTCATTTATTTGAATACTGGCTACAAATAACATTGTAGCACTAACTAGCTAGCTAGCTAACTACTACCTTAAAAAATAAAAATATATAAAAAATAAAACCTCCTCGAACAGTTACATACAGGGTTTGTTAGATTGTACTGTAGGAAGCATAGAGACGTGCACTAAAAACATTCTATCAGAATTTACTTCAGAAATAGGACACAGTGCTGCTGCTAGTCTAAATGAAGTCCATTAAGCAGCGCACATTACAATGCAGCTATCCTTTTTTTTTTTTTTTTCAAGAAGATTATCATTAAGTGAGGATGGAGAATGAGGGAAAAAAAATAAAATACAGCAAATGCAATCTTCTCATCTTGTGGCAGCTCTGTGGTAGGAACATAGTCTGATTTCAGAGCTAAGGAACGGACTGTTTAAGCCAGACTACTGGACCACACCACTAGCAAAATCTACAGTCCACCTCCTACACATATCTTTTTTTAACACACATTCTCTGTTCATTCGGAATTGTGCATTTCTATTTGATTACTTTCCTACAAGGCATTCGGTTATGTGTGTCCCGAGAGAAAGACGTACAGAACCTTCATTATCTTATTCTGCGCATCAACTATCATTTGCTGAAGTCTAAAACGGCACAACGGACCATACCAGAAGACCTCCTCGTCGCACTGAGCGAAATATATATTAGGCCGTTAAAAATGTTTTTATGACCTCGAGAAAACAACGAGCAGACTGCTGCTTGTCTGATTGATGAGTCAACCTCGCAGCGTCTGCATTAATTGTGAGATCAAGTCACTGTGGAGAATATTTTGTGCTAGCGCTCACTGTGAGGGAAAGGAAAGACACAGATGGCTGCTTTCATACACAGACATGACAATTTGTCTGTGAAACTCGTGAACCTCAAGGGCGCTGTCACAAACACCTACATCGTGGGACAGCTTTTGGGCTGCAATATGGGGAGCGGCATAAATGACCGTGTTTGCATATTCTTTAAATAAAGGCGAGTGATCAGTAGATTCACCAACATTCATCAACGTTTTGCATCGATGTCGTTATTTCTACATAACTGAGCTTATTAGTATCTAGCATGTTATCCAAAAATACAGCTGTGCCCTTGTTTCTCTCTCTCTCTCTCTCTCCTTATCCAGAGCTGAATGACCAAATTCATTTATGCAGTTTGGCATCAGCCAGGCTCTGCGGGGTTTGCAGGAGAGAGGAAGCAAACGCCAGGCTAGGTAGTTTCCTGGCTCAAACCACGTAACAGAAGGTCTGTGTTGGCTCTGACAGCTAAACAATCTCCTGCAGCAGAGGGGGCAAGAAAAGTGCACTGAAATTCTGGTGACACATGTACGAACATGACCAAGGAACACAGTGCAGGCACTATAAAACATGGAAGAACACACTAACAAAAGACATAAAAATACTGTACTATAAATAAATCACATACTACTTACGGTAAGCAATGTTAGACACTTGATCTTTGCAATTCAAAGTATTTAATTCCAAGGTCTCCTCAAGATATTCAATCTTAGTAATATCAGAAAAAATCTGAATCATTACATTAAAAAATAACAAGGGTCCTTTCTGGTTTAAAATACTCCTAGAACTTGATGGGACCTCGACCACCATGAAGACTGGTCCTTCCAGACGTTAGTCCTTGCTTTGACCTTGATCCTCTTTGGACCAATTCCAAACTTTAATTAGTGTATCTGCTTGTTCCTATGATAATTCAATAAAAAATTCAACCACTAAAACAGTCAACCACTCTTGCTCGACAGATCATGGTTACAAGTGACAGAAGTATAAAAGAAATTACGAATACATTTTTGCACTTGTGTTGCACTTTTATCTTTTAGTGTATATTTCTAAATGAATGGCCTAGAGACCATGCAATTTTTTTATGCAAACTAGGCACAATAGATATCCACAAACATTAAAATTGTTAAACAACTTTGTTAAAAACACGAGTGTGACTTACCCTCCTTCGCAGATTTGTACCCGGAGGATCTCATTGTATTTGGAGGCAGACTGTGCTTCCTCTTCTCCCTCTTCCTTTGGTGTCTTCTCTGACTTTCTCAGCTCAGCTTTCTGGATCTCTGTGGGGTCTGTGGGCTGTATGGCAAGTACCTATACTCGAGAGAGACACGGGCAAGTTCACCAACCCTGTTCCGGGTGCCCAGGGAGACAGAGATGAGGGAATTCACTTTCAACATTTTGCAGAAAGTATTATAAGTGAATTTGACTCTACAGAGTCAAGTGAGTCACTTCTAAAAACAGACTAAACCCTACCTCTCCTTGTCCTTGGTGCTTACACACGACCAGCCATAACATTAAAAACATTAACATTGAAACCACCTAGGATTTAGGTTCCCCTACTGCCACAGGGGTGGCTCTGGCCCTTTGGGGCATTGCTCCATGGGACCTCTGGGTGTGTGCTGTGGTGTCTGAAACAAAGATGTTACCAGTAGACCCTTTGGGTACTGTAGGGTGTAAGGTGGGGCCTCCACAGATCGGGCTTGTTTGTCCCACTCATCCCATAGATACTTAATCACATTGGGATCAGGGGAATTTAAAGGCCAGATCAACAACCTTTGGCTATTTCGCTGCTAATTCCTGTGTGTGGAAAGTTTTCTGATACCTTTTTTCATTGTGGTCAGCATTGATTTCTTTTTGCCTTGGTTTTGCTAGGGGTTTGGGCTGGCGGGGGTCTGGCCTCTGGTACGAGTAGGGATGGAAGGAGCTTGGGTGTCCATGATCCTGTTTCCAGTTTACTAGTATATAATTTATAATCAATCTAATTCAATTCATCTGGTGGTAGATTAATGTTATGGCTGATCAGTAGATATATATATAGTGTGTGTGTGTGTGTGTGTGTGTGTGTGTGTGTGTGTGTGTGTGTGTGTGTATGGATATATAATGTTTTCAGGTGAACGATACATAATAAAGGTACAGAAAATGTACCCTTGAGGGTACAACTCTGTAAACATGGAAAGACTGTTAGACAAGAAAGACTAAAATACTGATTTATTTAAGAAATTGTATACTGATTTATATTCATATACAGTATTTTCATATTTTTTTAAAACAAGCCATCAGGGTCATATCGTAGAAAATATGGCCACACGTTTGTGGACACTTGACCATTGCACCCATATGTAGACTTAAGTCTTCCCCCATCCCCCCAAAATTTTCCTTTGTGTCCTGAACTCAACTCCACTGAATGCCTTTGGGATGAATTAGAATGCCGGCTATGACCTTCATCCAACATCAGCACCTGACCTCTAATGCTCTTGTGGTTGACTGAACGCAAATCTCCACAGTCACGTTTCAAAATCTAGTGGAAAGCTTTCCCAGAAGAGTGAAGGATATTATAACAGCAAACAGGGATCTAACTCTGGACTGGGATGTTCAACAAGCACATATGGCTGTTAAAGTTGTGTCCACAAACCTTTGGTCATAAAATGTATATAAAAGAAATACTTTTTATATTTTTCTCATAATTCTCATAAATATTTCCCATCCAGGAATTTGTACATTTACCTCAGCCTCCTTGCAATCCCTTGTGTCAGGTGCTGCAGGTTTTGCTGCTGTGGAGGGAGACATTGCTGCTGTAGTGTAGGTAAAAGAAGTATCTCTTTGCTTGCAGTACACTAGGGAGAGTACATCTTTGCTTGTTAGCCCTGGAGGGTTTGGATTCCGATTACTAATGGACCAAGTAGAATAGACTGAGTTCTGGTTGTCATCTTGGGCAGATGGATTGGGTTTGACATAGTTTAAATAGCACCAGCTAATTGCAAGATTTGTGTCAAGAGATGTGTATGACGGCTCTTCTTTTTTTATGGGAATCACAATACTATTAGTACGCAGCTGGGGTTCATCTTTGTTGCTGGAAATTAAACTACTTATATTGCTCTTTGCAATGTCAGTGTCATCTTCCTCTTCCTTCACACGTTTCTGTTGTTGGCTTTCAGGAGTGAGCTCCACGCTGCTTGTTGGGGACAGTACCCGTTTATTTCCTCCTGCACTGGAGGATTTGGACCCCTCTGCTACTGGGGGTTGATCTTTAAAATCAAACCTAGATTCTGTAGATTCAAATTTTAAACCAGAGCAGCCAGGATCCTGAGATGTTGCAACAATTGACTGTGACAGCGTAGTGTAAACAGATTTGGCATGAGATGTTAGGTCTGAACAAAGTCGAACAGGCACTCTCTGCATCCCAGGAGGCCTCAAAAGCTCTTGGCATGGAGTAATATCAAGAAGGGAATGGTAGTGATGATAACCGGCAGTTGACTGCCCAACATCTTCCTTAATGGGGATTTCAAGCTTAAGACCTGAAGATACTGAGTAGTAATGAGCTCTTGCAGCACCTGACAGGCAGTGCAGATTTTCCATAACTGTATGATCATCTGTATGAGTCACTGCAGTTAAAGAAGTAACAGGTTTATGAGAGAATGAGGGGCATACTGTATTGCTTAAAGACACATTACAGACTGAAGAAGGCACAAAAGAATGAGACGTGTCCGGACTTTGTCTGGGGGAAATGCTTGCACTTGGAGATGGGGGATTAACACTAATAACTGGCCTTGGTGGTGGACCCTCTTCCTCTGGCTCTCTTACAACAGAATGTTTCATTAGGAGACATTTGCGCCTTTCCCTCCAACCTGCAGGTGTTCGATCAGGGGATAAACAGCTGTAATCAAACGATTTACTTCTGCTCTCAACAATGGGGTTAGTCTGCTGAGGTATATGTGGTGCTTGCTCCGATGCAGACCGTTGCATTTCTCTATGAGGGTGGTGAGTACTTGAGACTGTTAATGTATGAGGAGCTCTTGATCGTCTAGATATTGTTTCAACATCACATTTGACAGATTCCTCAGGTGATGTGGAATGACTAAATCGGTGAGCATCTTGACTTGGACTGTGAGGAACAGATAGTGATTCAAAACTTGAGTCTCCAGAGGACTGGGTTGCCTCTGCAAGACGCAATCTTTTCTTCTTCGGAGGCAACTTTTCAATGGGAAGCTGGGCCAGTGATGGACTTCTCTGGGGCCACTGGAAGTTTTCAACCTTTTTTGGCTCTTTAGTTTCAGACCCATCTGGATGGAGTGGCACTGTTGTATTGGTATTTGTTTCTTCTGTTACTCTAATTTCTGGTATTTGAACATTGTGTTGGCGAACAAGCTTACGGAAATTTGGCTTTGTTGTCTGTTCCTTTAAGAAAGTGTGAGGCAAAGGTTCTTGTTTGTTAAATAAACTAGTATGTTGTATCACCGATACTCCTTTCAGAGTGTTCTCCTTCTCATGCGCTTGCATTGACCAAACAGATTCTATGATAGGCTCTACAGACATTGCAATATATCCTTGTGATGTAGAAAAGGCAGAGGACAAGGCAGCTGATGGTAAGGCAGGATCATCAAGTTCTAGACTCTCCTCCTTTCTCCTTTTGCGCAACGCTAAACCACCAATTCGAGTTTTCTGAATTGTCCCATGTTCATCAGATGGACATGTAGGAATTTCAAGTTGGTGAGACAGCTGGGCAGGGCAGTTATGGTGCTTGTGTGTTTTATATGTTTCCCAGTTGTTGCAAGCAAGTCCACATGCTTCACATTCAAATGGTTCTGTTTCTTTTTCCTTGCAGTCAGACACCATGGAAACTGAGGGATTAAATGGTGAGCTGGAACAGGGCTGTTCTTCAATAGTAATTTCAGCACCAATAGGTAATTCAATTGCAGGTTGGCGCCTTAGCATACCATGCCGCCTGTTCTGAGCTGGTTGTTCATCAAATGATTGGCTTTGACGAAAGTTTTGTGGGGCGGCAGTGACTTCTGTGTTTGCATCTGATGGCAATGAGTGACTTCTTAAAAGGGGACCAGATGACAGAGGATTAGCTGGTTGGCTGACACTGATGGAGTGATGTTGAAATTTCTCACAAGGGACACCTAGAGTGATGGACCCACTGCTTTTTGAACTAATGTCTATCTCTTTAGCTCTACGAATAATTGTATCTTTAGAAACAGACGACTCAATGCTGCTTCTCCTAGAAAGTGAAAACCTTCTGGGTTTGACACTATCAATCTTGCTTGTGTCCACAACTGCTTCATTGATGGTGATGAGTTTGGTGATGTGATCAATTACTTGCTTTTTAGGCACTGAGAATGGGATGCTCCTCCCCTCAAGTTCTGCTGAGTGTTCATCCTGTTGACGAGCTGTTCTTTGCAAATGTCCAAGACGACCAAATTTTCCAAGAATAACTTCTGCATAAGTTTTGGCACTTGTGTTTGGCAGGTTGTCTTGAGAGACTTCGGTGCTTTCAGAACGAGAGAAATAACCTGATTCTGTACTGCCTTTGCTGCCTATCCCGAATGATGAGGAGGTCTCATCAGATGAGCCGACAGGAGCTCGTCTTCCTTTGCTAAGCCTCATAGCTAGTCTCTTTTTGACAGCATGAGAATATTCTAATCCCTGTGGCTGGCCTTCACTGGATACTTCTGCGCTAGTATCTCTTTGAGAAGATGCCATCTCTTGATTTTTATGCGTAAGAGATGACTGACCAGTGTCTTCATCTGATTCTGTAACTGGATCATCATGACAACTCACGCCAAACACCTGTCTACCTGAGGCCATGCCAGCTTTTACCTTATGTGTGTGTGACTTACGGTGCTTGTAAAGATTACTTTTAGTCTTAAAGGAAAAACCACATGGTGCACAAGGGTAGGGCCTTTCTCCTGTGTGGGATCGTATGTGTTTCTGTAGTACGCTGGGCTTGGCACATGCACGACCACAATAGGTGCATACATACTTTCCTGGCTTCTGAGGTTTACGCTCACGTTTTTGTTTTTGTGTGCTCTCTTGCATCTCCATGGAACGTTGCTTCGACACTGATGAAGCTGAAGTCTCAGGGCATTTATCCGAAACGTCCATATCTTCAGAGCTTCTAGAAGCCCATTCTGTCTTCCTCCCTTCAAGAGTATCTGCTTCCTGTATATTTCTTTTTTGAAGCCGGAGACGCTTTCTCTCATGACGTCTTTTTGATTGTTTCGGATGGGGTCCACGCTGCTGCTGAGAGCCAGCTGCGGTTGGTTCCGAGTTGTCAAGACAAGACTCATATTGAGTTTCATGAAGGTGTTCTTGACCTCCTGACTGCTCCCCAGTGCTCAGCTGCTTATGTGAGACCTCCATAAAATGTGGAAAAAGCCTCTGGTAGAATGTCACACCTGAAGACTACCTCACAAACCGTTGATAAAATGTACTCATTATGGACATAACATTGCCAAAAAAGAAGTTAGTTTTCTGGGACCTCTAAGCACTAGCTATAAAAAATTGAGTGGTCCTGGAACTTTAATTCAGGATGAAATTAATGCTGTGGCACACAACTTGGTTTTCAATCATGCTTGTGAAAGCTGATAGTTTTTTCTAACTTGGAAGGAGGAATATCAACATATCTCCTTTACAGATGTTTTTCTTGATACTCGTGTAATAAAAGCTCTTCTTCATGCAAATGGTGTCACCTTAGAAGTTCTGTAATAAAAAATAAAAATAGAAATAAATAAGATGCTCTATGAGCACAAGAAATGCTAATAAATAAATCTACAAACGCATACACACAGAGTTTCGTTAATATGGGTGCACCAACCTTGTATTTAAACTGTAGGTTTTCAGGGACCCATTTATAGGGACATGGGGACATTTTGTAGGCCAAACGTTGACCCTTCTTTTGTGATTTGTGAACACCCTTTACAAAGTCCACTAATGAGGACTTAGGCTATTTTTCAATGCACCATTTGTGTCATCCTCTCTCATCCTTCTCATCAGGATGGTGGTAGTGCGAACCTATTGAGTCACCAATAGGTAAATTTAGGAAAAGATATGGTGTTCCTGACAGCCCCTTAAAGATTGTTATTCAGAGGATGGTACTGGAAATGTCGGGAACATGCAGCACCTTGTCGAAATATGTATGCCAAAAAAATGGAGATCACTTCCAGCACTCACAATATAAACATATTGCATATGTTTATCAATTACAATATGCAATCAATTACACATACATCAAAGTATGTATTATATTTTTTGCTTCAGATTGCTTTATCATAGCAAGAGTTATTACAGAATATTCAGGGCCTCTTTCGAGTGAATCACCCATATTTTCAGCAGTGCTGCAGCATTTGATGCTCTCCCACCATCCATCCAAGTGGCCACCAATCTAATGATAACAGCTCAGCAAAATGTCCTTTAATCAGACTTTAATCATTGATGGAGTCACAAAATTCTAAAATGGATACCCATTGACTTTTTTCTAACAAAATCTGAATGACACATTTCAGCATCCCTTTCATTCTGTGTTTTGAGAAATACAGGTTAATTCAAAATAAATTATTACATTTTAGTTTGAGTAAAAAATAAATAAACAAACATTCATTTACAAAAATAATCTTTACTGATTTTATTGTTGTAATTTCTCTCTGCTGGCATCTTAACTGTTGCAACTATAGGTTTATATTTGTAAACCATTTATCCCATTAAGAACAGATTTCCTAATGTAATTTTACAGATGTTTCCAAAGAAGAAGATCAGACATGAGACAAATCAATGTTTTCTCACAATTGACATTTTAATATACACAGGATCCAAGCATTTTCCCTCACTAACCAGCTGGCACTAGTGCCCACGCTTTGCTGCAGGGGTGGAAAGGTGTGGAACCATATGGGATCCCGCTGGTAATGCAAATCTTTGCCAGTAGTGCATTCCAGACTTGTTATGCTGTGAGTGTAAGAAAATCTAAAGCTGAGAAAATGAATCTGTGTTCACAGCTTTTGTCTGCTAGCAGGCATTTTTCACTTATTTTTTTTTATTACTGTTATTTAAAAAAAAAAAGACAAAAGGTACTAAAATTTGATCATGTAAATACACTATGTCTTTGCATGCTGTTGCATAACAATTTCCCTTCGCTGGGAAGCCCAATCATGTTTAGCAGGAAGCAGGACAAAGTGAGGTCCATGTACACTTGGTTGGCCAAGGTTGGTTTGGAAGCGCACGTAGACTACACCCCACTGAACACTTTTGCGATGAGTTGCAACGCCAACTGCACTCCAGGCTTCCTCACCCAACAACAGTGCCAAACTCACAAATGCTTTTGTGGCTGAAATGGTAGTATCTGGGTCGTCCTAAAGAGATTACTATTCCTCATGACATTGTTGGTATATTGTGTCCAGATGATTCAGCGGTAAAATATAAAGATTTTTACATAGTAATCAAATTATCGACATTTTGCACCTGGCGTCATGAAGTCATGGTTCCACCCATTTCTGGACAGCAAAAGGGATGTAACTTATAGATGCCAGTGCCGAAACCCACAGTCAAAACCAGTCACGGTAGCGCTTTCAGCAAGAAAAATCATCTGATAATGTTAGGTCATCTTAAACAACACTTTATCTCCATAGTAATTTCTTCAAGTTGTTTTGTTCACTCTAAAAACTATCTCCTAACACCAGGCTGAATTCAAAATCCCTCTCTAACCAAGGGACTGTACAACCTACATACTGTACAGTAGGGCACTAGGTTTTCATTTCATGCTGTTTGGGTTACAACCCATGTTTTTCACATCATAACAAACCTCTGCAAATTAATATCTTTATTAAGTTCTGCATCCATTTTCACACACTTGTTTCTCTTTTGAATGAGTTGTGAGGTTCAACACAAAAGAACAGACCATCTCAGAACAGAAGCTATCGATTCCTACGTTACGCTTTTATCTGCGCCACAAAGCGTCAGGTAATCTGGTAGATAGTCAAGTAATCATTAGGTAATCTTTCTGTTATTTTCCGATATACGCCTCGAACATAATTATCATCAACAATAGACATTAGCCTAATGTCTGTTAACGGTGCTTCAGCCGCCCACTTGAGATTGACATCATGGTAGTCACGTGACTGCAAAAGGTCTGTAGCCTGCATTTGTTATAAAATCATTTCAGGACAGTCAATTCATATGAAAATACTAACAGTACCAGCATATAATGATACATTTAGAAAAAAAAAAGAAGAAAAAAAAACAATACAGAGCTCTTAGCTGTTGACTATCGGCATATGTTTATTTCATAAAATGAGAATCATTCGAAGTGTTTACATGATGTTTTTAAAGCAATCAATTACAAATTAGAAAATATACAGTAAATCACTATAATCTAGAGACTTACCAGAGTAAAATAAACTGGGTGGCAACAGATGTCTGAGCTTTTTCAGGGAATTTCTCCTTCATTTCCAGCCTAGCAATTAATATAAAATAACAAACAAACAAACAAAAAAAAAATCTCATCAGAATTCACATTAAACATCTGGGCAAATTTAGTTAGCAACACACTTGGAGAGCTAATCCTAGCTAAATACGAAGGCTGATTCTCAGGAGTTACAACCGTTCAGGTCGGCTTAAATCCCTTCGTTGATTATTTTATCTTATACCACAAGGTGGCGCCACAGTGGCTTAGTGGTTAGCACTGTCGCCTTGCACCTCCAACTTCCGGGTTCGATTCCCGCCTCTGGGTCTGTGTGCATGGAGTTTGCATGATCTTCTCATGCTTGGTGGGTTTCCTTAGGGTACTCCGGTTTCCTCCCACAGTCCAAAGACATGTCGATTAGGTTAATTGGCGTCCCCAAATTGCCCGTAGTGTGTGATTACGCGTGTAAATTTTGACCATAGGTCTTATCACGGTCATAAAAAAACAGAAATGGTCAAAAACAGGAATGGTCACCATTGACCTCCACGGTCCCTAGTTGGGCTACAGAGGTTCCTAGATGGATGGATACCACAAGGCAATCGAATTCTTGAATCTGATTAATGAGAATATTAATATTAATTCATGTGTTATGATTGTTATTATTTCTATAGTTTTATACACAGGGACGTCTACAGTGGATGCTCTACATTATGTATAATAAATTGATTTGTTTATTTAAAAAATAAACATTTTAGAAGAGGCTGGTGTGAGAACAACTGCTTATAATATCTATAACTTCTGTGAATACAGTGACTGTCATGATTTGTGACTGTTCCACAACATTAAATCTGACTATAAAGCATTATGCACAACTTGTCAATCATTAATAAATTAAACATCGTCATTGTGGGAAATCACTGTAGTCATTTAATTGAGGAATAAAACATGCTGTAACAAAGCACTGTGGCATGGATTGTTTTGTTTCCTTATAACTGCACGACCAGTATGCGTATTATTCCTTACTAATCCTGTGTAATGTGATCTCGAGGTTATTATAAATAAATAAGAATTAGGGATTTTTACATGCTTACATCAGCTACCCAATTTAACTTTGTTTCTTTGTGCTACAGTATAAGTGTCCTAATAGGTACTTGAATATGAGGACAGTGAAGATAATCTACAATACAATCTGATTATAATTAGTTTTTACAATAGGCAGCACTGAAATGCATAAATCGCACTTTCACTTTAGCTTTGTTGCTTGCCATGAGTGTGATGAAATCATGACAAACGTGATCAAAATGTTCCGTTCTCTCATTGCTGTCCCCTATTAATATTTAACTCCCGCTGTCATGTAATTGTTTGCATTGCCAGTGAGACACCACTGAGTTGCTCTCAAAACTATTGGGTTACAAATTAGTCTCAAAACACGTGCAGAACAAAAGCATCCTCGTGTGGGGAGCATGCAAGGACATTCCTGTTGCACATTTTGGGAGTCACCTCAAACCATTCCAGAACAGCGTTTGTAGTGTGGCAAGGCGGATTATCCTGCTGAAAGAGGCCAGTGCCATAAGGAATACCATTGCCGTGAAGAGGTTCAGGTAGGTAGAACATGCCAAAATAATAACTACTTGAATGCCAAGACATGCTGTTTTGGAGACGTCCTGACCCAGTTGTCTTGGTATAATGATTTGAAACCTTGTTTAAGTCTATCATATTTTTAAGCTTGCCCATTTTTTCTGCATCAATTTTGAGAAACTGATGGTTCCATTGTTGCCCAAGACTGTATCTCAATTCCTGAGTGATGCCATTGGAATGTTATTCACTTCACCTATATGTCAGTGGTTTCAATGATATGGCTGACCAATAGGGATGGGAATCACCAATCAGGACACCTCAGTGCCGATCCGATTAAAATTGCTCACGATTTTATAAATATCCCGATTCGATATTACATTTCTCCCCCTCGATTTTCCTACATGTTTAAACCTTTTAAAGTTTAATGCATAAATAAATTTAGCCTGTTCCTTATAACATTAGTTTTCTCACAGTATTTAAACAATACAAATTAACTTCAAATACAGGGGTTTGCCATTCAACTTTATATATATATATAAATTTTTTTTTTTTTTTTTTTTTTTTTTTTACCAAGCAGCATGTATCTCGGCCATCCTCAAAAATGATTTCTAAACAAACTCCTAAATAGTTCGCTCGCGTCACACGTAATGAAAATGTGTAAATAGTTCAGAGTGCACCACCTGTAGGATTATAGCTGTAGGTTTTGACATGGCTTGTGTAGGCGAGTGGGTTTGAGACTAATTCGCTCATAGAGTTTGGGGAAAAGGTCCGATTTGGGGCTTTTAATGTGTGAGATTTTTGATACTGTAACTCCATAACAATGTGTTTCTGTTGCGCCACTCGGAAGCTTATGTGCTCGGTACAGAATCGCTTATATCTGATGCTGATTGGGCCAATTAAACTGAAAACCAATTTTGGTCACTGGCTGATTGACCGGTTCATCTCTATTACAAATGTAACTTTTTTAATTTTTTTAAAATCTATTTTGGGGATTGTGTGGCGATACGTGAATCACTACACAAAAGAATCTCAATTTATAACTGAGTCGATTCCCCCCATCTCTACTGAACAGTGTTTGACGAAAATGACCTTCTCATAATACCAGCTGAAAAAAAGCACACATACAGTACATTTAAAGTGATATGACATAATAATATGACACAATTAATATGAAATTGTACAGTCATGTCGTCTATATTTTGTACATATAAGGTTTTTTAAATATTTTATTCTTATTTTATTTCATAATTTATTTCTTATTGATGAACTTGTTTTTAAGGTCATACTGTGTACGTGACAAATAAAATTAGAATTTGATTATATTCGAAATAAAATAAAAAAAAGTTTGTTGGGAGCTCAAAAAAGGAGCCGTCATAATTTAATGCATGCATACTGTCTGCGTGCTATTTGAATTGCACTGGTAAAGAGAGAGAGCGGATGGATATTAAAGGGATGGACTGTTTTTGTGCAGGTGGAAAGTTGGAGGCAAAACAGAAGGCAGGACTGTTCTTCACACATGTTCCTGATTACGAGGCAGAACGATCACCTGACTCGAAATGTGTTATGGAGCCTCACAGTGGAAACCGATGAAAATCTTCATAGGTAGCCTGCTCGGCACAGGCTTGAAGTCTTCCTGGGATACTTTAGGTGGTGTAAAGACAGGCGGACAGAGATCACGGGTTGACGGTTTGTTCTAGGTAGAAAAAGCTATTTTGGGACGAATTGCTAGGTCTGAATGCAAAAAAAAAAAAAAAAAAACTCACAAATTCAATAGTCACAAAGCAATGGACCAGTGTGTACTTTCTAGCAAGGTCAAGGCTAAAATATTTGCACAGCAGAAAGATATCAATATGGTGAATCAATAAAATAACTGTAGTTAAAAATGATGATGATGATGATGATGATGATGATGATGATAAAATAAATATGGTGCTTAAATGTTTTTTTTTTTTTTTTTGGAAATCTCATCAATCTCTCCCCCTCTCTCGTTCACTAATGGGCACCCAATGGTTGTTCCTATGGCAACGGCCCTAAACCATGCGGCGGCAGATGGAAGCAGAGCTGGAGGGCTAAATTTATCTCACAGCATCCTCACTGACTGCACAGAGCGAATGTAGCACCCTCCATCACCAAACACCACCACCACCACCACCACCATCACCCCTCTTTCACTTCTCTCACCATAGAATGATGGATATACTGTACAGTACAGTACAAAAAAAAGTGTTGAAAAAAATTTCATGAAATGCTGGAGTGCATTTTATAGGGAAATATAATGGGGTGAATAAAAAAAATCTGAAAAAACAAAACTATATTTCTCATAGACATATGTGTGTGTGTACAGTGTACAGTATTGTGGTGTAGTGTTGTATAAGGCATCATCTAGCAAAAGCAAAAAAAAAAAAAAAAAAAGTGAGCCACAACAGTTACACAATGTGAAAACGCCTCGCTGTTAACCAACAATGCAGCTCCGAGGCTGGGCTGCTTTTACTGATGTCATTCCCGAAGAAACGGAACCAAATCCTGCCTTCTGCATTGCAGCCCGCCGTCCTCTCTTTCTGCCGCTCTGGAGGCTTAACGCAAATGCAACATTAAACAAGGCATCGACTTCATCAGCAGTGTCGATTCCTCGGGAGACAAAAAAAAAAAAAAAAACCCTCCGTGCTGACATTAATCAGTATCGAAACGTGCGCGCACGCACGCACACACACATACACACACATGCGCAGCGGACAAACCTCAAGCCGCCCCAGGACTCATTCAGCAAACGGGAGTGTGAGGAGAGCAGGAAAGAGGGAGAGACTGAGTGAACCAGACAGTCACTCCATTCATCTTTTTTTTTCCCTCGCTCGCCCGTTCTGTCTCTCCGACACGCGCCACATGTGACAACAACAACAACAACAAAAAAAAAAATTCGCATGCACAAGCACAAAACGTACCGTGACTCAGTAGAGCGGACGGTCACGCGCCGCACGCGACGCATCAACATACTGTGATATCCTTCAAACGCGAGCAGCCTAACAAAGAATGATGCAGCACCAGCCTCAATGAGATGAGATGAGATGAGATCATGCACACAGCAAGGTGAGCTTGCAGACGTAGCTTCGTATATTTATATTTATCAGGATCATTACCAGGAGGAAGAAAAAAAAATTCTTCTGTCCAGCCTCAGTGAGGTTTTTGAATGAGCAGGAGAGAGAACAAGAGTAAGAAAGAGGGAGAGAGAGAGAGAGAGAGAGAGAGAGAAAGAGAGAGAGAGGGAGGGGGGGTCAGAGTGAGAGTGAGAGCGAGAGAAAATGTATGAATGAGCCAGTGCGGCTACGAGGCAGAAAGAAAGAAGGTGAGGTTTCAGTCCGCGTCCGCGCGAGCTCACAGGTGACACCGTATCCAGCATGTTCTCTGCGCGTGATCGATCCACGCGACTGAACTCGTATTCATATGATGTGATATCGGCTTTCCTACGTCGTTGCATCTCATTAGTGTGCGCGATGTACTGTATGTGTACGAGTTCAACCGCACAGCAGGTTCATTCACAAAAAAAAGGAAAAAAAAAAAAAAAGGAAAGCCGCAGTACTTTTTTTCCCCGTAGTGATGACATGTACTGTATGTATGAATGTAGTTTCTTTATGCAGCTTTCATGAGAGCTTGGATAGAGAGGCAGGATGGAAAGAATCAGGTCGCAGGTGGGGGGGGGGGGGGGAGAAAAGAAAAGGGAAGGAGTTAGAGCTGGTAAGAGTGGCTCTGGAGAACATCCACATTTCGCTGCCCGGCTTTCCAGACGTGCCATGCTCCAGCTGCGAGGAGCCCAAACACCGTGACATCACTCGGCGTGGTTTTTTTCCATCCGCAACTTTTTTGAAGCGGATGTGCACGTGTGCGCGAGGAGGGCGAACCGAGCTAGCGGCTTAGTAACGATTGCCTCGGTTTTACTCAGCCTCTTCCTTCAGATGGAAGAAAATCTGAATCACTACGACAAAGCGAGTTACTGTATAGAACAGGTCTGGTCATTTTTCTGATTCGCAAAGTCTCTGATTAGACAAAGAAGCATTTGGCAATTTTTTCATTCCTCTTCTATGCCGCCTAGCCTGTACAGGGTCACGGGGCGGCCTGAAGCCTATCCCATTTTGAGAGTTTGGGTATGAGACAGGGTACACCATGGACAGAGTGCCAATCCATCATAGAGCAAACACATATACACAACGAGCAATTAGCCTAATCTGCATGTCTTTGGACTGTGGGAACCCACCAAGCACAGGGAGAACGTCAATCTCTCGACCCTGGAGGTGCGAGGCCACAGTACTAACCACTACCATGCTGCCCCATTTGTTTTTAAGATTAAAATTAATGTGCATAGAAGTATAACAGGGCTTGGTAATTATAAGATTTCCGTCTCTGCACACCGACCTTGAAGTTTGTCACCCAGGACGCAAGTAGAATGGAAGTAATAGGAAATCTCCAAATTCCACAACCCTTGTTCCATGAAAAAATGCATTCCAAAGTTTAGCTGAGACTTATATGAAATATGAAGTATATAGCAGTATGGTGAATCAGAATTAATCATACGATGAATCAGAACTAGCGATACGCTGAATCAGAACTATCAATATGGTGAACCAGGACTAGCTGTATGATGAATCTGAACTAGCCATATGGTGAATCAGAACTAGCGTTATGGTGAACCAGGACTAGCCGTATGGTTATTTAGAACTAGTCATATGACGAATCAGAACTAACGGTATGGTGAACCAAGACTAGCCGTATGGTGAAGCAGGACTAGCGGTATGGTGAGCCAGAACTAGCCGTATAATGAACCAGGACTAGCGGTATGGTAAAGCAGAACTAGCAGTATGGTGAACCAGAACTAGCCATATGATGAATCATAACTAGTTTTATGGTGAACCAGAACTAGCCGTATGGTGAACCACAGCTAGCCTTATGATGAATCAGAACTAGCAGTATGGTGAATTAGAACTAGTCATATGGTGGATCAGAACTAACGGTATGGTGAACCAGGACTAGCCATATGGTGAATCAGAACTAGCTGTATGGTGAATTAGTACGAGCGGTATGGTGAAACAAGACTAGCCATGTGGTGAATTAGAACTAGTCATATGATGAATCAGAACTAACGGTATGGTGAACCAGGGCTAGCCATTTGGCTATTTTCAGGCAAAGTTAAATCTGTATTAAACACACCATACCTTTTGAAAGATAACAACTCAGTTTAGCTCAGTAGGACTTCAGAAGCTTCATATGAGTCTCAGCTGAACTTTGGAATGCATTTTTCCATGGAACGAGGGTTGTGAAATTTGACACCAATTACTTACATTGTCCTCACGTCCCGGGTGACAAACTTTACAGTGGGTACGCAGAGCAGGAAAATGTATACCTTTGGTCATGTACTTGCACCTCAAGGTTGATTTACGGTAAGACAGACTTTTAAAAAAAATCCAAATTATTATCCCTTTAACCTCGTCCGACACAAACTCTGATGTTGCGTCCCTTGTAATTTCTTGTTACTGTTTTGGTTTATTAGCACTGGATAAACGGCCCTTATGTGAGGATCTTACAAGGATGTACTCTACATACTGTACAATGTACTGTAGCTGGGAGAAGGTGATGTCTGCATATGAGGACAGTGGAGTCTCATGAGGATAAGCTCACAGATGCTTCCAATTGTGACTGACAGGAAAGACACAGAAGCATATGGCCAATTGTAAGTAATATTTGCAAACCAGTCTAACTGTCTCACTCATTCTCTATACCACTTATCCCGTACAGGGTCACGGGAGGGCTGCAGCCTTATCCAAGGGACTCAGAGCACTAGAGAGGGTACACTGTGGAAGGGGTGTCAATCCTTCACAGACAGACCTGTCCCTTTTTTAATGTGTTTAACTTTTAGTGAGTTTTACTTGAGAATAAAAAAGTTCCACTTGTTTTTTGTCAAATAAATAAATAAATAAATACATTTCAAGTGGGTCATTGAGGCTTATCCAGAACATAATACTTAAACGAAGTCCTTTCATGTCATGCTACACAATCGAGGCAGCCTCAGACAATTACGTCCATGCATGGTTCGTCGAATTGTTACCTAAGTTGTGTTTGGAAGCCTGCTGGTTTTTCTTGGTTTCCAGGAAATACAGGGCGAGCCAAATATCAATATCGATTCACATCCAGCAAGATGACACTGGCTCCTGTGAGTGTGTGTGTGTTTGGATGACAGTTGATGTATGTGTGTGTGCATTTGTGAGAGAAAGAGAGAAAAAGAGAGAGAGAGAGAGAGATGTTTGATGAAAGAGGGTCTTTCATTTTGCTGTGAGCATCCAGACAGGCCACTGAAGCGGGTAAAAATAACCACCTGCTGTCTAGTGGGGAGCGACGCTACACCCAAATCTATCAAAACTGCACATACTGTATACCTGACCTCAAAAACATACACACTTAAATCTGAGAGACACACACACTTAAATCTACACCTGGGGTACACCTAAATCTAAAGTTAGAACTCTAACCTTAGTAACCAAAATGATGATGATGGTAATAATAATTATTATTAATAATAATAATATTATTATTATTATAGGCAGTTATATTTTGATTATTATTTAAGAGCAGGACCTACAAGGAACAATTTGAACACAGCTCCTTAAGGGTATTTATGCATGATAGATAGATAGATAGATAGATAGATAGATAGATAGATAGATAGATAGATAGATAGATAGAAGGGGGAAAAAACCTGAGTGATTCATCTACATCCATGTTTAGTTTTTTTTTTTTTTAACAGGATTTAAGTTCTTCATCCTCAAGGTTTCTAACCAATAATAGACGAGACTGAATTCTTGTAACCAATTATAATGCAGAAGGCAGGATTTCTTATCATGCAAGCTACCAACAAATGATGGTAAAAAAAATTTTTTTTAGAAAAAATAGTTTTTTATTATTTCAATAATAATAATAATAATAATAATAATAATAATATTATTATTATTATTATTATTATTATTATTATTATCCTAAAAAAATAATTATTTATTTGACTTAAATTAATATGTATTTGAATGACACTGAGATTTAGTAATAAGAATAATGAACAAATATGGTGCTGCGCTTCAGTAAAAACACAAAGATTTGAGTCCCAGGCTCTTGTCCTGCGTTTCTAACCAGTTGTTTTAACCAATCATGACACAGAAGATGGGATTTCTTAACCTCATACAGAGGCTTGTTAACACTTATTCAATTCATCGTCTATACTGTACTTTATCCTGTACAGGGTTACGGCAAAAATGTTTTTATTTATTTTTTTTTTATCTTTCTTTAGTATTTTCTTCTCTTAAGAGTTTTGGTAAAAAAAATTAAATACTTATGCACTTGTTTTGACATTGAGTTCTTAGAAAGATACAAAAACACACACACTCGTGCACAGTACGCGTACAGAACTTGAATCACACGCACACACACACACACACACACACACACATACACGTGTTGGCGTGATTCCCTCTGTAGTGAGGGTTTTCTGGTAAACCTGTTATTAACTGCTCACACAACATTGTCTTAAGATAGTAAACAACACAGTCGGCGTTTGTTGAGTCACAACCGAACATTATGTTTGTTTCTATCCTTGGGCCTGGTGTGTTATTGTGACAGTTCATGTAGGGGGTGACCACAGGGAGACCACAGGTCTGGATTAAATCAAAATTCCATCACTAACAAAGTCGGCACATGGAAGCCGGAGTTTAGGAAAACTCAATCCTACGCAGTCTGACCTCCTTTAACAAACTTTCATATTGCGTGAGTCATTTTAGTTCCAGTAAAACTGTAACTCGTACAGCGGCTCTCGTTCCTCTTTCTAATTACCAAACATAGCCTTACTGTCACTCAGCGAGCTTCGGGGAAAACATATGATCTTCTTGGTGCTGAAACAAGTACAACTGGGAAAAGGAGGAGTTTTGTACAAGAGTTAGAGGAATTTCTTTCTTTTTTTTTTTCTTTTTTTTTTTTTAGAAACAGATTCCATAGCCTCATTCTGGAGAATCTCTTTGAACCAAATATAACTCATAAACATAATTACACTTTGTATGAACCCAGGATTTTAAAACACGTCGAAGGAATGTAATGGGAATACGAGTGAGAAAATAGGAAATATTAGGAGAAAATAGTACAATGTCAGTGAAATAAAAGAAAAAAAAAACAAAATAACTGTTAATGATCATCATGTTCATATCATCAAGTTAATAATAAAAAAAATTGAAATAAACAAACAAACACAGTAAATAAATGAATAAATAAATAACAGTGTCATGTTAGGGGTCAGGACACAAGGTACTGTAGGGTACATCCTGGACGGGGTGCCAATCAACCGCAGTGCACACACATACACACACTCATTCATACAACAAAGACAATTTGCGAACAGCAATTAGCGTTCAAGTCAAACTGGGACTTTTGATTGTACAAAATAACACAACGAAGTTATGAGAGTTAAAAACTCCTTTTATTTCTCTATATAATCCCCTGCTACACTAATGCAACCTAAAGTCCATTAATGGTGGAAATGGCTTGGAGTGAGATCAGGACTGTACGTAATTAACAGTAGGCAAGTGCCTGGAGCAGTGCCAGGAAAGGCAGCGAGTTGACCGCATACTCCATTCGCAGGCGATTTTAACCTCTAGTAATACTTGTAATAATAACAATAAATAGTCACCGTCATCACCATCATCACACTACTACTACGCCATTACTGCTAGAAGAAGAGGAAGAGGAAGACACGAACAAAAGTATAATTACAAAATGAGTGTTTAAAGTGCATGACCTTTAGTTAAAAAAAATATAATATATATATATATATATATATATATATATATATATATATATATATACAGTACAGAAGTTTGGACACACCTTCTCATTCAAAGAGTTTTCTTTATTGTGTTCTTTATTGTGTTCTTTATTGTGTTCTTTAGCCCAAACGCGTCTCTTCTGCTTGTTGCCTGTCCTTAGCAGTGGTTTCCTAGCAGATCTTCTACCATGAAGGCCTGATTCACACAGTCTCCTCTTAACAGTTGTTCTAGAGACGTGTCTGCTGCTAGAACTCTGTGTGGCATTGATCTGCTCTCTGATCTGAGCTGCTGTTAACCTGCGATTTCTGAGGCTGGTGACTCGGATGAACTTATCCTC